>CM031389.1:17933404-18001980 GCA_018350135.1 Citrus trifoliata | reverse complement strand
GACTAAACGACCCTGTTTGCCAGTTTATAAGAAAACTGGATGGGAAGCCTATCCTCGACCCATAGAGGGCGTTCAAGCCGTTTCTGGACGTAAAACCAGAGGAAGATGTGAGCCACAGTCGCAACTACCTGTAAATATCATTTTACTTTATTGTTATTTTATTTCATTTCACTGTTGTTTTATTGTTTGCATTATTGTCTTTAATAATTTAATTACTGTTTGCTTTTTCCCTTTTACTGTTTCCTTTTTGACTCACGAGCCATGTGCTTTACGTGTTATTTGACATTGACATGCTACCCTCATACACAGCTGTGACCTACTGTCACCAAGACTCTTAAATGTGATTTCTTTTGTCAAGCACTCACAAATTATTTTGAGAAGTATCACAATGGCAGCTACTCCCAATAGACAATTCAAGAACATTTGTGTGCTTTCTGGATTTACCTATGGCAAACATAAAGAGTTCGTTGAGGCAGCCATAGATCTTGGTCGAAGTATAGCAGCGAGAAAATTACACTTGGTGTATGGAGGAGGTAACCGAGGGTTATCAAAAATGGTCTCAGAAGCAGCTTTTATCAGAGGAAGTTAAGTGTTAGGCATCATCCCAAGAGTCCTAAAACCATTGGGCAGTTCGTCTGACTCATCAACTGGAGAAGAGTTAGTCGTCTCAGGTATGCAAGAAAGAATAACTGAAATGCTTAGTTATGCTGATGCTTTTATTTTCCTTCCAGGAGATCTTGCAACACTAGAGGCACTTATCACACTAGCATCTTGGGCCCATCTGCACATCCACCAGAAACCCATCGGTTTGTTAAATGTCAATAATTTTTATGATGGCTTTATTGCATTTCTTAACCATACAATAAACAACTTTTTCATTCCCTCTAATGCAAAAAAACTCTTTATTTGTGCTCACACTGCTAATGAGCTACTTGATATGTTACAAGCTTATAAACCGGAGCCGAACCCCTGGACCTTGGTGTTGGAGCGTCCAAATAATGATGGTAACAATAGCGGCAGTAAGAAGTACAAATTAGATTTAACTCTCCGCTTGTAAATATTTTCTTTTGTGTTGGACCACCCAGGTGATGTCTTCTAAACTTTACTTCTTCCTTTCAAATATTGAGGACAATGTTTCGTTCTGGTTGGGGGGAGGGAATAGTCGACAAATGTGGAATCTTGGTTAAGTTTTTACTAATTTTTTGTTGTAGAAACTAACTGTTGCTAACTTTTTGTGTTGAAGATGGCTGAATATGGAGTGTAGTTACTCTAGAAACGCATCTTCATTGTTCAACAAAAAATAAAAAAAAAACCAAAAAAAAAATAAAAAACAAAAAAAAAAATTCTTTTTCTTTATTAAGTTTTGATGTTCATTTTTCTTCTTCTTTTTATTTTCTCCTTTATAAATATACATTTTCCAACTTTTGAGTCAAAGATGGCTGAATATGGAGTGTAGTGCCTCTAGAAACGCATCTTCTTTAAAAAACAAAAAAAAATTCTTTTTTTCATCATTTTAAGTGTAACTTTTCTAATTACACTTTCTGCATCATTTTCACATTTCTGCATGCATATTTTCCTTTCATGTTTAGAATAGGTTGGGGGGTAGAATGTTGTTTAAAAAAAATAATAAAATAAAAAAATTGTATGATTTGTTTTAACATTGGATGACATGATTAATTTCAAATTTTAGTATTTGTATTATCTTTGGTCTTAAGTGATGTTACGCTATGCTTGCTACTTTACATGTTGATGTCGGAGACGAATATGAGTTGCTTGAAGGAATGAACATGTCATAAATAAATGCCAAGTGAGTTGTTGAGCCTATCATTTTCTTGGAGAGTAACCCTTTTGCCCATTCTCTATACAGCTTAGCAGTTTATTATTTTATACACGATCTCTATTTTTCTTTTGAGTTAACCCTTAAAAAAAATATTGTTGTAAAATAAAAAAAATGTGTGTTGCTACATTTGGAGGCCCATCTAACTAGTAGATATGGATGATTATTTAGAACCCTAAAAGACGATGGAAAGGCCATCTTTGATCCGTTTGAGCCCTTCTAGCCATCCCTTTTATTAAATATCCATTGTTAACCCTTTTGAGCCTTAAAAAAAAACACAAAAAAAAAACAAAAAATTTCTTTGTCAACTTATCATCTTGACCCACTCCGATTTGGAGTATTACCCAATTTCTTATAAGTTCTATCACCTAGTCATGTTTTAGAAAAATGTAAATAAGTATTTTATTTTTCAGTGAAGTTATACAAAAAAAAACAATAAAACAACAAAACAAAAGTTGTTGTTTCAAAAGAAAAATAAAAAAAAAATAACAATAAAAGGTGAAATCCACCTTGCATTTTCTGTAAAAATAAAAAATAAAAAAAAAATAATAATCTCTGCATTTATTCTCAAACATACACTTTGCTTTCCTTATTTCCCTTTTTTGTTAGCCTTGTTCTTAGCCTACGTTACGTCCTAATAAAAGTCCTTCTTGATTTTAGGGAACTATAGTCTGAAGTAGAAGTTAATTATATGGGCTAAAAAGATGTAGTAATGCATAAAAATAAAAAAAAGATAAATAAATTGGGTTGACTAACATTTTTATTTGACTTAAGATCGTATTATTTCTAAGCTGAGGGCATATTTATTTCATTTTGGTGAGAGCATGTGATATCACTTCTTTATTATTTTCTCTCTCAAGTACCATTCATTGGAGTGACTATTTTTATTGGATTTAATTTCTTTGTGAGAGTGTCATTACTTCCAGTGAGAATTTGGGGTTTAACATGTCATTCTTGAAAATAGCTATAATAAAGTCTACTAGGCTGATTCATGTGGATGGTTGATGTAGATGTGATGTTTCTTTAGACTAGAGATAATGCTTATACTTTTATTTGATCGCTATCATTAATCTGATTGAATAAATACGAGTGTTCAAAAAATAAATAAAAATAAAAAATAAAAAAATCATTTTGAATTTGAATTTTGTTTTCGCTTTATTTGCTAGGGACTAGCAATAAGCTGGTTGGGGGGTGTGTTGAGTGTTAGAAAATGCATATTTATAAAGGAGAAAACCATCATTTTACATTTCAAGTCTTACTAACAACCCTGACTTTTATGTATTTAACATTCTTGTGGTTTAATTACGTATGTTTTATTTTAATTAAGTAATTTATATATTTTAGGGGCATTATAGTCATTTCACAATAAAGGAAAGATCAGACGGCAAAACGGACATCACTTTTGAACTCAGGACGGTCGAAAACCTTAGGAGGAGTATAAAAGGAAAAATGGCACTATTCACATGTACGGTACTATTCACGGGTACAGTACTGTCTACGTTACTGTTCACGACACTGTTCACATAGACGGATCAATGACGTGGCATTGACCGATGATGTGGCATTGACTGATGAGGTGTCACGATCCTGTTGGACTAAAATTCTTATATATTGTTGATGGTGACGTGGCAGCATATTAGTGGACGAAAAATCTCGCGTACGGTGCATGCATCGCACAGGATTATTTTCAACCAAACCGCGTTACTGTTCATCCAGGTCAAACCGTGTTACTGTTCATCCACGTGGTCAAACCGTGGACTGTTGACTGATGACGTGGCGCAATCTTGAGTGTCCAAACTGTTTTTAATCCGATGGCCATGATTTACTCCATGTATCTATAAAAAGGGGGTCTCCCCCCCCTAATTTGATATCTCTGAATCCATTTTTGGGATCCATTTTCTACAATTCCCTCTCTATCTTGTATTTTCTTCGTATTTTAATAAATTCTCATTTTACTCCTAGTTCAATTATGAGTAGCTAATTTCCTTTCAAGCTTGGGTTGAAGGTGAAGTCTCAACATGTGTCATGGGCTTTATTTGGTAAATTTATTTTCTCTTCCCCTCTAGTTTTTGTGGATGTTTTGACTTCTCGTCGATAAATAATACTAATCTTGTCTAGTACCGCCTTGGTTTCACCGGCTCTCTAGTACAAGGTTATTATTATTTGGCACGATAAGCCCTTAGCACCATATTGATTAGAGCGTGGTTCATGAGGTGTGGATTCCCCCTTCATGATTTAATTGGCATTAATACGGATTATTTAGCCCATGATGCATGTTGATACGGATCCGAATACCCAAGTACGTCATTTCAATAGAATTATCTTCAATTTATTCTCGCCATTGCAATTCCAATTTTAGAATTTATTATTGCCATTTCAATTCCAATTTTAGGATAATTTAAATCACTTCCACCACAATTCCAACCACCCGTTTACAAAATTAATTCTACATATAATTAAAATCCACCTCCTCGTGGGATCGACACTCGTCACCATTGATCTACACTACAATAGATTCGTGCGCTTGCGAGTACATTAAAATTTGCACAACAGTTGTACTACTAGGTGGCCAAGTTTCTAAGAAGGGCAAGCCCTCAAAGGTAAGTAAAAAGGAATCATTTAGGGGCGACGATACGTAACGCCCAAGAGATCAACTAATGAGGCCCAAGAGCATATTGTTTAAAGAGTAAAAGTGCCAACCTTGTAATGCAACATACTTAAGGCCCTAATGAAGTTGTTTTGTATTTTCTAAGTTTCTTTTAAAAGCTTAATATGATCATCCATATGCATAATAAGTTACACATGCATCCAAGTGTTATCTTACTGGGCATTACCTTATAAAGTCCTTACATTACAGGTAACGATAAATAGGGCAAGTTGGCGCCAAGTCCTAGCCAAGATGAAGTGTATATGGATATAACCGACCTTGGGATTTTATGATGGGCTTAGATTTGTTTTAATAAAAAATAAATATCTTAGCTTTATGTAATAATCAAGTTTGGAAATAAACTATGGAATCTCTGTATGACTTTTACTTTATGTACGAAAGTTTTGTTTGTTGTGTAAATTTTTTTAATCCGTATTTATAAAAGCGCAGTGCTTTTAAACATGTTTAAAATGAATATTTAAGTAGAGTGTTACATTAAAAGGATTTTCTCGTACGAACATAGGCGTTAGATCAAAGAGTCAACGCTTAGAAAGCAGGCATTGGCATGTATTAAATACTTTCTTAGTTCATGGTGAGAGATATTTTAAATTTCAAAAACTCTTATCATAAATTGGGGGACTGTGTTGAAATAGAAATTAATTGCTTGCACCACTTTAAAGCGGTTAGGATCTCCTAGGGGAAAAATCGAATCCTTCAAAGGATGGAACAAATATTACTAGGTGGGAACTAAGGATCCCTCGAGGTGGGAAATAAGGAACCCTTGATCGAGACCTTAGTTAAAACATTGAGCTAGCAAGGTGAGAGCATCGGAATAATGCCTATCAACCATAAAGAATCACTAAAACACAAGAAGACTGGATAAGGAAATTGACTACAAGATCACCATGCACCTAAAAAAAGGGGCACGTTCCACACTCCTAAATACATGCTCAAATTTCTTCTCTTATCACCCAAGGGTCGGATTATGCCAAATGCTCCACCATCCCACAGCCCCCTAAAATAAAGAATATGAAGCCATAACCACCATGCAACACTTCATTCCCATAACCACCATGCAACACTTCATTCCCATAATGGATGAGATTAATAATAGCTCACATTCACCAAAATACGGGGCCACTCTCCTAAATATGTGGTGCACTATAAATATTTTGTTGTTCTCTCAAAGAGAGGTAAGTTATCAAGAACTCCAATTTTATGATTCAACTTAAATTCTCTAGCTACTAACTTAAGCATCGTAGTGGGATCACAGGAAACCCCTTTTCCAGCCCCATTTTACCACTTTTGGTTTGTTGTTGTGTATGCTGGTATACCTCCATCTATTGCACTTAGTTTGACCCCATGTAGAAAAAATCAGGTATCAACAATTGGCTTGTCCAAAAAATGCTCATTATATATGCTTTATTTGTACAAATTTTTATTCATGATGTTGAATAATGACATTTTATAAACTATTTGTTTGATGTTTGCTAGTTGTGCTAATTCGAATATTGTTAATTTAAGTGCGAATTTTTTGCAAGAGGTTTCTTTTTACTAGTAGACGATTATTGGGCTTTAATGTTTTGTAAATCGGCCCCAGAGACCCACTAAATGTTTTTTTTTTTATCATTTAACTTCTTTTGCCTCTTACAGACATAAAACTCATTACCCATATCTATAAGTAGTTTAGACTATGTATCGATTTGAATCATTTTAGCAATATTTCATTGATTAACTTTGCTCGTAAGCTTTCAAATGAAAATTTGAACCTCAAATTATGCTCAAATTGCAAAGAACAAATTAAATTGATAAAATGAATTTTATAACAAGCGTTTCATTAATAAATTAAAAAAGGTAATCAATTGATCAGTGAAGCGTCATTAGAAATTGAAGATCATCATTTTCTACCTACTAATTAACAAAACAACCAAATCAATTGGTGAAATTTCTTGTCCTGGTTTAGTTTTGGCTTTTTATACAATTTTTGGTAGATGGCGTCAATTGAAGGTGTAAAATCCTTCAATGATCCAGAATAAAAAATTTATCAAGTAATAGTTGAGAATATATCTTAATGTTTTCTTTGTTTGAGAGCCTTCTTCATCCTCAATAGTCTTCACAAACACAACGTGAGCATGTACTTGCAAATTAAGGCACTTCAATGCTCTTGTCAATTTTGTGTTTTGTAGATTTTAGTAAATCTGAGTTGGGTGTTTTTTATTTTCTCTTTACTTAATGAAAAAATGGCCAAAAATCCTTTCTCAATTCTTTTAGCCACTATTTATAAACTTGGAAAGGTGGACTTGGTAGGAGATTTTAATTTTAGATGTGAATCTCTAATGTCCAACTTGCGTTTTATTTTTCATCATTGGATTTATAATCGTTTTTGACTTTATGTTGCTTTTGGCATGTGATTTTGTTAGTAATCACGTGCCAAAAGTTGTTATAGTTCAAATTGGATTTTTAGCTTACTTTTAAATTTTTTATACGATCGTCATCCGATTTTCTAAGTGGTGCTGGCTTTTTCTTTTAGTTAGTATCCAGAGTGTTTTTGTTTGCTCGTGGACATATTCTAAAATATACCTTGACATGTGGTGGGATGTAAATGGCTATATTTTTTGGCACTTAGAGCAACAAAAATGACTCTCCATCAAAGCACTGTATAAATAGATAAAAAAATGTGCATGATTAGTAATGAAAAGTAGTTCTGTAAATCATTTTCTTTACCCCTTTTTTCAAGCAAAGCACATTGACTATATATATATATATATATATATATATGACATTTTAAAGGGGAAATAATTCTTATTAGGAATATAATACAATGAATTTACATGCTTCATGCTTAATAAGGAAATAAGAATTAGAGAAGAAACCTTAAGTAATGAGGGTTTTGGTGGGAATTCACCAGGCCACATGTCAATCTCTTAATGGTTGGACGAGTTCCCAATGGAGCCAAATGTTTTAGCAAGCTTGCAATCTATCAACACGTCACTTTCAGATTGGTTAGAGATAATTGTTCTTCAATTAGGAATAGATTTGGGCCTAATATGTGACTTGGGGTGAATGTAATTTGCTAACATGTTGTTCTATTGATAGGTTAGGAAGGTCCAAAAGATTATGGAGCAATAATTTAGTTTGAATTAACTCATGTTGAAGTTTTAACTACGGTTGGCATGTCAAATAGTATAACTGGGCCTGAATAGTAATTGCATCAGATTACACCACTGAATAATAGAAAATGAAGGCTTAGGATTCGACCTTAGTAACTAATACAAAGATAAATTGGGAAAAGCCCTAATGTGATCTAAAGATTAAAGATGAAATTAGGGGATGACAACCCAAAAGGTGCAATTAGATGGTGTTTAAGATCGTTTTGACACTGGATTGCAAGAATAAAATGATTCGGGTAGTAAATTCAAGAATACTACGATAACAGTTCCATACATTTATGGTCAATGTTGAATGGTTTAAATGCATTTGACTGAAAACAAAGGATTTCCTTGAATAAAGAAGGTGGATGGTTGTGAAGCCTACTGTTTAAGGATGTTTGGATGGCTAAATGATTGATAGATAATAACTCTATGAAATGAGAGTTATTATGACACTTTTAGACTTAAATCATGATTACTTAGAGAGTAAATGACATGTTTTTATTCCATTTTACTAATGTTTTCCATAAACATCCATTTTAGTTTACTTTTAATAAGTTTTGTTTAATTTAAAATAAATCGTGTGCTTAGATCATATGCATAATTGTAAGTGATCAGAAACTCAAATTTCAAAGAAGGAATGTGACTGTAATGGGCTTGTAAAGATAATGAAAGAATTTGGTTAGGGAAGAATTGAAACAAGTTTGGAACAGTGCAGATATTGAAGTTAATGTTGTAGCACTGTTGTTGTAGTACTGATTGCTGTAACAATCCTGAAACAATGACATAGAAAATTTCGTGCGAGATATTGAGAAGATAGCGATCTAGAGTTTCCTAAACTGGAAGATGCCTGCCCTAAGTTTCCAGTTGCCCTAAATCTAAGCTATAAAAGGCCCACACACGCAAAGAAAACAAGAGAGGGGAAGCCGTCATTAGAGAAAAAAAATGGAGAAACAAAATAAGAGGAAACAAAGATCAGGAGAGAGAATTGGCGATTGCAACAAAGGATTCGAGTTTAGGAAATGGGGCCTTGTTGTACAATGGGTTGAACCCAATCACTAGATTGATAGTAGATGCTTCAGTAAATGGGGCCTTATTGTCTAAGTTATATAATGAGGCTTGTGAGATTTTGAAAATGATAGCCAACAATAACTATCAATAGCCATCAACTAGACATGCTGCACCAAGAGAGTAGCAGGAGTGCACAATGTGGATGCACTAACAACAGTATCAACCCAAGTAATCTCATTGACAAATATGGTTAAAGCTATGACTACTGTTTCAACAACAGTTAACCAAATTGCTGAAGTCTCTTTTGTTTATTGTGGAGAGAGGCATCTATATGATTATTGTCCTGAAAATCCAGCTTCAATCAATTATGTGGGCAACTTCAATAGACAAAATCATAACAATCCATATTCAAACAATTACAGCCATAAATGGAGACAACACTCAAACTTTTCATGGAATAATCAAAACCAGACTGTTGCAAAACCCAGTGGACAGAATAGACCTGCCTAGCCGCTTGGTTTTCACCAGCAATTTCAAGGGCAAAAAAACACCAATAATGATCAATGTAGTTCCTTTGAAACTCTGATTAATGAGTATATTGTGAAGAATGAAGCAGTGGTCCAAAGCTAACCTGTGCTTTTAAGAAACTTAGAGAATCAGATTGGGCAGATTGCTACATCATTAAGCAACAGACCTCAGGGCAGATATTATTAACTTCAAAAATGAGAATATACTTTCTTGTTATGAGTGCTAAATTTTAGAAATTAAGTGGTGCAGCAAATTAAATATTATTCATCCGGCCATTAGTATACGCTCACAAGATATCAGATAGCAAAGACATTAAGTTTTGAAAGTGTATCAATTAAATCTTAGTCCTAAATTTGGATTCTGTGTTAATTTAATCTTGTGATAATAATTATTTTATAAAATTGTGATTGGAGGTTGTTAATAAAAATATTTATGTAATTAAATCTTAATTATACACCATTTATAAATATGCTTATGTCCGTATTCTGAAAAAAAAAATTTACTTTTAAAGGATATATATTATAAGTAAGCAACCCAAATCCAATATACCAAAGCTCAAAGTTATACAATAGCCAAAAACAAGCAAAAACCTAAGCACTGATTGTTCTATTAAAGAACAAATATTTGGAGTGTCGGTTGAAGAATAAGAAATTTTATACTAACCTATATGGATTAAGAACTGAAATACTGCTAATCTTGATAATCTTTCCCAGTTTCAGTTTCAGTTTCCTCTAATATTACCTTCAATCTTTGAGAAATCATGAGCTGTGGGGTACCCACCCAAGAGGCTGGCGATTCTCCTGGAGTAGCCAACGTTTGATCATGTCAAAGCCTCCTTCTTCATTCATCATCACCATGTTACACGGAATTTTTTCCGTATAGAATTCTCTGTTCTTTTTATGATACTCGTCATTGCACATTGCAAATTTAATTAATTAATTAAGTAAAAATTTATTAGTAATAATTGTTCCGAGTTGCAATTGGCCTCAACATGAATACCTATCAAAAATTACCCATGCGGCATGAAGGCTAATGATTCTCTCAACAACTAATAGTCTTGGAGGATATCCCATAACAATTTCCTTTTGTGGCAAAACCTGCATTTCCTTTTGTGGCAAAAACTGTAAGCTAGATATCTAGCACCTAGATACAAGAAAATTATAATGGAATAGGCTAATTAGAGTTCATAGATTGTACCCCATATTTGTTGCATATGTCCACCACAGCTTGAAGTTTTAAATATTTGAAATCACTCTTCCACTCGGTATTTTTCTCTTTAGCAATATTCGAGTCTTCGAATTCCAGCATCCAAATATCTCGCCATGTCTTTGATGATACTAGAGACACCAAGCATATGTTAGGATGAAAATTTGTCGAATTTAACCATGTAACATAAATGATAGTAAGTGCCCTATTACAGGACGGCTCACACAGAGCCACTGTCTGCTAAGTTCGGATGATATAGCAACGAAGGAACATAAAACGATTTCAGAACTGCAACATCTGGAACCAGCATCATGTGCCTGGGTAAAATACCCGTACATGGTCATGGTGGGCATGACTCAAGTGCTTATATAATAAAGACTCATAAAAAATAAAAGGGGCCAATATCGATGTAAACATATGGACAGATGGCATTAGATTCAATCCCACATCAACAAAGGCATGCCTGTAAATAAATGCATAAGGCTGACTGAAAGGGGACTCTCTGGTTTGAACTATGAGCATTCAAGAGATAGAAAAGCTTCTTCTTCTGCACACCTTCTTCAACAGAGCCTGACATGAGCGTTGGAGTGCCTTTTGCAGGGACCAACCACTCTCTTCCTAAAAAGCAAGCTGGAGGAAGTTCTTCACCAGTTTCCCGTTGTGATGGTAGAAAATCCCCTTCGACGATAGAGCAAGGGTACCGATGAACTTAAATTGTAAAACTAGCTTATGGAGGTTGAAGGTACTGATACTTACAAGGGATGTTAAGCCAAGGCATGACACCCGAGAGAGTAATATTACAGCTGGCAGCAGCAATTTTTTCCCGTGCCCACTCAAGCGGCTTCGAGGTGAAATCCTCAAGTCCGTCCATGACTATGACCACATGTTTAGCGGAGATTGCTGGGCCGGAGCCAGAGCTACAGCTAGGTGATTCGCGCAAAAACCTAAGGTCATCAGCTAGTGATCTATTGTTTCTCCAAAAAGGCCACGGCGTTGTGTAATTAACAACTATATTTCTGGCTAAGGTTGGTGAAGAGACTATTTTGCCTCTTCAAATATGTTCAGAAACGAAGGGATATGTTTAAAGCTCTTTCAATTCTTATAGATAGTTTCTTGAAGCTTTTGATACAACCAAAGAAGGAACTTATTGTTTCTGACAAAATCAAAGGCTTTTCTTCAGCTATGTTTGATATGCCAAGCTCTGAATTAATGACACTTAGGAGTATCACAAAAAAATTATTTAAATAAAATTTTATTAATTATTTAAAAAGTCAACTCACTATTTAAAATTTTAAAAGATACTCTAATTAAAATTTTTTAAATCAAAAATATTCTCTCTCTTTAATTTATACTTTATTATTTTTATTGGAAAAAAAAGAAAAGTATTTTAATTGCTATTGATTTTTTTTAAAAAATATTTATTTAATTAAAATAAGATTAAGTTATTTCTATTTGAAGAGTTTTTTAAAAAATATCATATTTTTTTATCTTTTTATTTACT
This sequence comes from Citrus trifoliata, assembly GCA_018350135.1. Lineage (NCBI taxonomy): Eukaryota > Viridiplantae > Streptophyta > Magnoliopsida > Sapindales > Rutaceae > Citrus > Citrus trifoliata. The sequence goes on along the minus strand of CM031389.1, from coordinate 17,990,101 downwards.
ACATAGATAAATAAATAAATATTTAAAAAATAAAATTTATAAAATCTTTTGAAAATACTCTAAGTTCTAAGATATTTATCCAAATTATTTGACATTTGTATTGCATAAAGCATCACAAGCAACATAGCAGGACAAATGGTACAACAATACCGCACTTGTGACAAATTGCGGAGGATAGTAATGTCCACTCAAATCAAGTTGCTACGAAATGTTCTCAAGTTTAGGGCAGTGTAAATTCAGATACATAATAACTTGAATTTTAACAATAGCACATATTTTTCAGATACTTGAATTTTAACGATCGCAAATATTAAATAAAAAATAGTTGACTGTATACTTGATATCGGTGGTTTCACTTTACCGTTTTACAAATTAGTAAAATTAGATAGCCATTGTGTTCCTCATCCAAATCAATTAGAACCTTTCACTTTAATGTCTTCTGCATTGCCAATTTAAACTAATTTCAATATTAATTGAAAAATTTTAAGAAGGATCAATCTAAATTACCGAATACAAAATTACAAATCATTACTCGTTTCTGCAATTACTCTTCAGAAGTTGATATTGTTGTGCACCAAAAATCGACGAAGGAAATAAAACTTTGATCCTTCAACACAATCAGAGAAAATAAAATAAAAATGGCCCATAGAATTTCCAGAAAACTTTACATTTTTATAATGGAAAGTATATCATGGAGATCATTAACCTTGGTTTCCAGGCATGATGGCTCTGTCAGTAACAAGGATGACGCATAAAAGTGACAAACTTTAATTTTAATATATAATTACTAGGAAAAAAACTGTTAAAACATCATATTGCCACACGACGCATGACTGATCCATGGTTGTGTTTACGGCGAGCCCTAGTTGGGCTGAACCTTTTACAAGGAGATGATTTGAGTCTTCTCTTTCTGTTCAAGGAAACATCATTTACAGCAGCCATAAGTTTCATATACCTTTCACCAGTCATTGTCTTCTTAATGCATCGAACAGCTTCCTGTCTCTCTAAATCCTTGCCATCCCTCTCCAATTGTGTTTTACAAGCACCCTTACTCTCCAATTTCAGATGCTCACGCGGAACCTGATAGGTTTCTGATAAGTTGCAAACACACTACATGTTAGTTACACTTAATACTTTCATACAGAACAAATAAGAAACATTAGATGGAGTATATTACTTACCTCTGGGCTTGCCAGAATAGACATCAGGACTAGGAGATCTAGGTGGTGTCAAAGGACGGAAACCATCAACAATTTTAACTTTTTCAACACCCGGATTGCAGTTATCTTCCTCAAGAGAGGTTAACTTATTTACTTTCTTATTACAAAAAACTCCATAAAAATCACTGGCTGAAAGTGGCCTGGAAGCATCATCAATCATAGGAGTATTGTCTCTAGTCTCATGTTCAGCGGCATTCCAGAATGATGCCAAGGTAAAACATGCGGACATTCCTTTTACAGTATCCCTAGTTTCATTAACCTCAAGGTCTATGGATCTTAATTGACAAGAGAACTTGGTTGAACTATCCCCAGCAGAAGCACTGGGTTCATTAGCCTTGCAACTTTCAGCATTTGCTACACCAGAACGGGATGTATAATCATTTTCCACATTATCAAGGACTGACTTGGGGGATGAATTTGAAATGTCAGCATTCATGCCTATCCTTTCAGCTTCTAACAAACTCGAAACCCATTCGGTACCCTGCTTCGCATAGAACAGAATGTAGGCATCCTGGGAGAGCACAAATTCTTCCTCAACCCTAGTGACCTACAAAATTTAAACACACAAAGAAAGCCACTAAATTGCATTAGAATAAGAAATGCAAGATTTCAGATCAGTAACCTGGAATTGAGCAACCATATTCAAATTGTTGAAAAGAAAAATTGAACAATCAACAGAGGGCAGAATTTCAGAGGAAAAATCAATAAGAATGTAACTCCACAAGCAAAAAAATGAAATAGCAAGTTATCTAGGATAAGAAAAGAATTGCATGTCATCAGTTAAGTAGTACTTCGAAAGGCAATTAAATACGATATCCCAGCACCCATTTTTGAAATACAAATGCAAAGACGGTTGAAAATAATTTCCATCAATAAATCATGATCAATACAACAGATCCAAACATTAATTTGAGATACTGCAGTTCAATTGGCCATTGAAATCTGAACCACAATAATAATTATTCACCAAAAGTAAATCAACTCAGAACGACAGTTTCTCCTATATCTCAAAGACAGTTGCAAGAAAACCGACAAAGTTCTTTAAAGCTTGTGCAGAGAAATTTTAATGCTAAATTAATATACAATCGCAACAAACAACTACAAAATTTAGACAAGGAAAAAGAAAAATAAATACACAACTCAAATTCTAGTTCACTATTCTATTGTTATGGAACCAAAATCGAACACTTATGAGGACAATTACCCTTGAATCATTTAGCCTGTGCCATGTGTCTGGAGAGGAGCGTATGTAACTAAAGTAATGCCCACAAGTAGGTGAAGATCCCATGTGCTCCACAATTGCATACAAATGATATTTTAACTCCGCCTGTTGTAATTAATCAGCACAAAAGAACTTGTTGATCAGTCTTATACTAAAGAGAGACAAATTATAATGTTTATCAAAGACAAACTGGCATAACGTTAACATTTTACATAAACATAAACGGACACTACTAAAAATTAGAAACGTTACAAATGGATGGCGATTGACTCACATCACTGTTTTGACCACCACTGGTGTAAGGTTTTAGGTCAAGCTCTAGAGGGAACTCCACGTGCTTGTCAATCTTCACAACATAGGATCCATCAGTTTTGAATCTCTTCAAATGGAATGCCGCAACTGAAGGGACCTTGTCCAGCATAAGTTGCTTCTCCACCGACACTTGTTCCTTACATTTCTCACAGGTAAATTTTGTCTCTGGGTCTTCAATCTTTTCCAGCTTAGTGAAAGACTCCAGTGCACTTCCAAGGGATCCCACATCTTCAATCTCCAAACTCAGATCAATCAGTGGCTCATAAGTATCAGAACAACTGCCACAATTGCAGCATTGCAACTGAAAAGCAGAACCATGATTTAAAACAAACAATAAAAGGAATTAATAAAAACATACAATAAAGCATCAAGATACTGAGACATTTCATACTTTGCTAATGAGACAACCACCAAAAACCCGCTGTACTACGTTATCTCCTTGAGAAGACAAACTCTCATCCTTTGTCTTAGAATCCAAGCAACTACTTTCAAGTCTATCTAACAAGCATTGCAGGAATTCATGAGCATCTTCTTGCTGATACCTTTGAAAAAATGATGAAATATCTGATTATACAAATAAGTTAAGGATTGCATTTGATCGGAAGAACTAATCAAAATAAGAGCCCTTCCAAATATCAAATATATATGAAAATCAAAGAGTGTTCCAAAAGGATACAGTTCAAATTGTCAACAAGTTTCCGTGGAGAGAGAACTTTTCCTGAAGAAGCTAATGATAGTTCAATGTGATCTCTAAGAGCACAGATAACACAGAACCCTTCAGTAGCACCTAAAAATTCGCAACTTTCTTAAAACTTAAATCACATTTAACAAGATAACATATTACTAACATTAACATATAATAAACCCAAAAAAAGGAATTTACCATCGCAGGGCCTGGGATGATCAAAAGAACGAAGAGCTTGAACAAGGGGCAGAGTATGAGTAAAGCATTGCAAAATAGCATTTATAAAGCATGTGTTTCCTAAATTCTCCAGCCCCGCACCCTGTAAAAAAAAAAAAAAAAAAAAAGCAAGTAAACAACATATAAATTTCTTAAAAACACATATAAATTGAAATTAATCACAAAATAAAAAAATTGAAAAGACAAACCACTCCAGTAGGTTTAATTTGAATAGGCCAGTGCTTCTCCACGGGGTGGGAGAGCAAGGATGATCCCCAATTATATCGTCCGTACGAACTGCTGATAGGCCTCGTATCCCTATAAATTTCTTCGTAGTCATCATCGTCGTCATTGTTTTGATCTTTATCGAGATCAGTCAATGTCAGTGGGTAATTTGAAGGATGGAGATGGTCATGTAGGGTTTCGGGTGAAGACCAAGATGGATCTAGGGTTTTTTCATCAACAATTTCGCGAGCAAAAACAAGGTCAGTTTCGTCATCTAGGGTTTTGGAGATGTTGGTCTCCATTAGAATATAGTAATCGATCGGTTGTCTTTTGCAATATTTGATTTTGTGGGTTGGATCTGAATTTTGGGGAGTCTTTGTTGTGGTGAAGAATCAAACAAGAATTGAATTGAAAAGACCAAAATCAAAAAAGAAGCGGGAAGAGGTTTTGGGAACGTTTTTGAAATGAGAGGGAAAACACAGCCGCCATTTTTTGGCTTATCTTGCTTTGCTGTGTAAAATTTTAAGTGAAATAGATTGATCGAGTAGAGAGATGGTCCAAATGAAATTGCAAAAGTCCCCGACACCTTCGGGAATTAGGAAATTGGGATCTTTTACATGATTTTCGGAACGGTAAAATTATTTGTCGGCATATGCTACAGTGAATCTTCAACCGTAGAGCACTAATCATAATAGTAACTGCAGATTTATTTATTTTTTATAATCAGTGTTTTATTATGCAGAAATTCCAAAAACAACTCTTTTAAACTTTTAAACTTTTTTTTCATTTATTTATGTTGTACAAAGTTAAACAATTCGTTCATTAGTCCAACTTTTATTTTATATTGAGTAGGTCAAGTTTCACAAATAAACTTCTTTTATTTTTTAATATTTAAATAATTATTTTTTAGAGTAATGATAAACATTTTAAATTTTTTATTTTAAATTAAAATTCTAATTATGTATCATTAAATGAGTGATCGATAATTCTTTATAAAATTTAAGTGAATTAATTATGTTGACAAAGTTATAATGATAAGAGTAGTACTACATATTTAAAAGTTTTTATCTCAAAAAATTATCTTAAATAGTATGATATTCATTAATTAATTAATGACAGTAATATAAATAATATAATTAATTTACTTAAATTTTGTAAAAAATTACTAACTAATCAATAAATAATATATTATTTAGAATAAAATTTAAAATAAAAAATTTGAGAACTCAAAATTACTCTACCATCATTAGTAGTGCTACATATTTAAAAAATTTCTCAATAAATTATTTTAAATAATGTAATATTCATTAATTAGTTAGTAACAATAATATAAATAATATAATTAATTCACTTGAATCTTGTAAAAAATTATTACCTAATCAATAAATAATATATTATTTAGAATAAAATTTAAGATAAAAAAATTGAGAGCCCAAAATTACTTTACTAATGTAACAAAGCAAGAAAGTATATAATAAGCAAGCTGCTTTTACAAAGTTCCCTGGCCAGAGCGCTACAAATATTATATTTATATATATTAGCATAGGTTCCTTGGTTTACAACGAAAGGTACATAATATTGAATCGATTCACTAAATGAAAGGCACATAAAACTAGTCTCAAAACAAACACTGCTGAAACCACAATAAAAAGCCCAGTTCGTAGTATGCCAGAAGAATTCTAAAATTTTATTTGTCTTCCAAAAGAATTTTATGATCAAACTCATTTTACATTTCCTACACAAGATGTAGGCTGGTAAATGTAACAAACTCCAGACATATTTGAAGATTTTCAGAGTATTCTGTCTTGAATATCTGTTATCAGACTTGACGCCAATGAGCTAAGTTTCTTTCCAGTCTCTCCCGCAATGTTCTTCAGAGAAGAGATATCTTGTTGTGCCTTGAAAATGACATGAAAAGAATTACAAAGAAAGAAAATTAGGGATAAAAATGTGCAATATTCAAAACAAAAGACATTAGGCCCCATCAGAATATCTAGTTTTAGTAACAGCAATTTATGAATATCACAATATTTCAAAGTACCTGGAATGAGAGTCTGTTGATGAGGTCACTAGCAGCAAGATCAAGTGAGGCATTGTCAGAGTCATGACCAAACAGATCAGCACTAGAGATCGATGCTGAACCCTAGAAATAACAAAACATGACCAAACAGATCAGCACTAGAGATCGATGCTGAACCCTAGAAATAACAAAACATGACCAAACAGATCAGCACTAGAAATCGATGCTGAACCCTAGAAATAACAAAACATTATCACTGGCATTAATACCAAACCATTCTACAAACTCCATTTCACAAGGCCTTCAGAGAGCAATTACTGAGCAATTCAATAATAATAATATTGACAATAAAAGCTAATATATAACTATACATCTACATCAAGGCTGAAATGCAAGTTCTGCAAATAAATATAATAACCTTAGTTACAGAAACCAAAAGAAAATGGTTAATGTTTAATAACTTAAACAAGGTTTAGTTACAGTATTAATTTTCAAAAATCAGGTCGATAAAATGTAGTGTTTCATCTTTGATTTATTTATTGTTGTGAAAGACATGATATAGCCCAACTGATGACAGCCTTGATCCATATTGTACATTCATTTCCTACCATACACTTGAAACAACCCTTCCCTACAACCCCCCATTAAAATAATAATAATAATACAGTAAAACCTCTCTTTAGTAATAGTCTATATAGGAATAATTTCCATGTAGTCATAAAAATTTTTGGTCCCAACTGGAGCCAATTATAAATAAGAATAAACTCCACATTGTAATAAATTACAAGTATGTCTAAAGTAACTTGTGTCCACATAGCAATAATTATTTGTATTTTGCAAAAATATATATGTTACATTAAAGGTTTAACATGGAATAAAATATTTTCCTAAGTTATTTGATACAATGATTCATTCTTTAGAGTTATTACCACGTCTTTGAATTTGCAGGTACATAATAACTCACTAATATGAACACTTTCTTGTCGAAGCGAAAATATTTCTAGCTTCTCAGGCATGTTTAAAGCTCCATGGAATGTTAACAATTTACCTCTATATTACTTACACTAAGGATAACTAATTCAAAATAATAATTTTTGAACTAAACCCCTACTAAGTTATAACCTCCTTATAGTAATAAAAATTTGACAACTAACTTGCATTAACAAGTCAGCAATTTGTGATTAAAGTAAATTATAGGATAACACAAGGGAAGAAACGTTAGCACATTCAGAAAAACATTCACTTGAAACAAAATATCACTAAACAAAATTTGCCAAGTAAGCCTGCATAAGGAAGGGCACATACTGAGAACTTTTGCAAAGAAACTTGAGTATCCATGTCAATAGCGTTGTTCTGATCCCCAAAAAATTGGGATGATGAAATAGATTTTGCATTAGAGAACTTCTTCCTCGCTTCATCAGTTTCTTGAATCTGAAAATATTAGTATGTAATTAGAAGCAAGCACCAAAAAATCACATGCATCCTCCATGTCAGGACGATGAAGTGTGTGCGTGGAAATCTCAGGTGCAGTGCCAGCATCCAACTCTTTGTACAAAGAGTTGCTAAAAACACAAAATTTGTTGCACAATCAATGCCATGATCTTTTTGTCTTTTAGCAACTCTTGTACAACGAGTTGGATGTCCACACAAGAGAATCCACATGTATTGGGAGGGTGCGTGCGGGCACCAAAATGAAAAAGCACCAAAACACTAAAACCTGTCGTGCTGCTTCATATTTCTAAATGTTATAAGCCCAGAATGATTTCATGAAGATGCGGACTACTAGAACACAAATTTTAACCTTACTCCAACAAGTACTTATGAATATATCTCAAAATCCTTTTTCCATAGTACTTTCAGCAACTTAACCCAAGCTTGTACAGAACACTATTCCAAATTTAACACGTTCTGAGGCCAAATCAACAGTGATAAATGAAACACAAGAAGCCGCAACTCAGCTACCAAGAAAACTATCACATTTTTACAGAGGTTATGACAATGGCACATATCCTACAGCCATTGGACTTGTGTTTGAGCTATTAACAAAATGCAAGTTATTAAGAGATAGAACACACACACACAAAAAAAATTCTAAAGATAACTTAAATACATAGTATCCAAAATTTATCATGCGTGCATATAATGTGTTTTACCATATCCCTGACGCTTCTGTGTCCAGTTAATAGGACTTTGCTGATTGAAATGTCTGTCAATTCAAGTATTTTTTTTCCTTGACTCAATCAAAGCAAGAAAGCCCAACAAAAATTGGCCTACTTGCATTTCTGGACTAGAGCTTAAAGAGCCTATAAGTTCACAATAAAGTCCACATGAAGGCTACTCTATGCAGTCTAAGTTGCATTAATCTAGCTAACTCTGTCCGGTCAAATAGCTTACTTGTACTTTTGACGAGCCAGATTTCTTTTGAAAACCATTGTCCATTCCATAATCAGCAAAGAAGCTTGACGACTTTGGTGGAGCTACATGGCTAAGCACTTGTGGACCACCAGAACTCAACTCGGAAGATTGGACATTATCCACATACTCAAAGCGAGAAGCAAAGGGCGAACTAACTGACGACGTGTTGCTGGTTGAGGAAGAAACAGGGACAGAAGGTTCTTCAGGCTTCTGCTCATATAGACTTTCACTTGGCTGCATCGAATCAAAATGTTTTGCTTAGAAAAGGCATTTCAACAGAAATTTTAGACCAAGAAAACTTTTAAGATACATAATTCTGCATCCAATCAAAATGTACACACAGAAAAAGATTGAAATCTACCTTTGAAGTCAGCTTTCGAGCACCTAGACCCCCAGTCTTCCCTGATTTCTTCGCACCAAGTGGTTTTTTGACAGTACTAGTAAGAACTGTATGAGAAACTTTTGGCGAACCAGGAACGTCTTGAGTTTCTTGCCTTTCTTGATAATTTTCTTTAGGAGCATCCTGGATCTTAATATCTGGAAGTGCATTAGCTGCTTGTGCCGGCTGCGAGGCAACAGGTGATGATGGCAAGCCTGCCTCTTCTGCCATACTTTTAGCAACTTCTTTCGCAAGAATCTGCTTGTACAATTCAGCGGCTCTTGAGGTATACTTAGCCTCAATTTTGCCTCCATCTGTCCATCCATGCTGCTTAAAGAAAACTTGTGCACGGTTGTTTCCTCCATAGACCATCATTTTCAACTGCTCAGCACTCCATGAATCTAAATTTGTTGACCTATATGAAAAGAAAGAAAAGAAAATCAACTTTAGAAAATAAACCTGATAAACAATCTCGTTTCATCCATATGACACACTAGACATTCCTAGTGTTAAGGGAAAGAGTAAATCCTCTAGAGCAAAAGTTCAGAAAAGATAAAGTCATTCTAGATTAAAATACGAACACTTTTTTTTTTGGTTTATTTTTAAGTAATTGAATATGAATTGCATACAAATGTATGGCTGGATATGTAATTTTGCTTACTTGGGATGGTCAAAGGGAAGCATGACTAGATTTTATAACAGAACAAGAAGCAAATATGGTAGCTTATCAATTTTAATCCATGACGCCTCTTCTCTTAAATACATGCTAATGCTCAGCAAGTTTGTACCCATCAAAGTGAACCTGGAAATAATCACAAGAGCATGGAGATCCCGACTCCCAGGTACCCCTCCTCATTAATACTGTCCTAGCTATCCTAAAAACAAGATATCTGTTTTAGAGACTAATTGGGGGTTAAGCCTCCTATCCGGGGTGCCCCACTTAAGTTCCCACAGCAAGGGAGTAATAAACCTTTCTGAATGGGAAGAGTGCTTCGCTTACAGGGGACCACTGCTCCCTCTACCGTATAAGAAGAGGTGGTCCGGAAGAGGGCAGGAGGGAACCCAAAAAGGAAATCCACAGATTGTCTTCCAAAACCATAACATGATTTCAAACTAATGTCATACTTCAAGGTGCCTCTATAATGTGTTTGTATTTTATTGTAATCAATAAAATCTAAGAAATATATCATATGATTTCGTGACGATATGGAACAAAGCCACATGAACAAGCCCCAGATTATCAATAATGATGAAAATTCAACCTAAAAAAAAATTAACTTAAAACAAATAACATGAAAACATTGCACCACTCATGCTGATCAGAAATGACAACTGAGAAATTAACTTAAAACAAAACAAAAAATCTAGCATGATCATTAAACATCATAAGTAAATTTGTGTTCATCCGCTACACATGTGGTTAGGCCAATAAAACTTATGTTAGGCGTAAATAAAACGGGGTAGGGACAATTTAGTAATTTTATTAATTACGGTTCAAGTATAAATAAGAGATTAAGGAGTCATTTAGGTTTTATGATGAGTTTTGTCTAATTTTAGGAATAATTAGGAATTTTGGGAGAGATTGACCTACCTCTCGAATTGTAGGTCAGGATTGTTCTTTCTTTTGATTCAATCAATAAAAAATCAGCCCTAATTTAGCCCTAAGTCCTATCAAAGTGGTATCAAAGCAAGAATCCTGGGACAATGGCAGCAAAGAAAGTGGACGCACTTGAAGAAAAATGGGAAGCGGGGATTGGATCTCTCAAGGCCACCATTGACGAGCGATCTAATAACATTCAACAACAATTTTCATCCCTTGAAGCCATGTTGCTGATATTGACGAAACTCCACCTCAACCCACCACTGGTAGTACTAACTACGCCAAGGCGGTGTGGCGAGAGAAGGATCTGGCGACACAAAACTCGTGCTCGTCGATGGCATAGAGGGCAGAGGATCGAGAACCACTAGTCTCGCACAGCTAGGGGCAACAGTTCACGGTGGATTAGGTGGTGGGAAGGTCGGCCCAGGGGACTTACGACCTAAGGGATTTCCTGGCGTTGGGTGTAGTGAAGGAAGCTGGGTTGTGGTGGATTTGAGGGTTACGTGGTTGGAGGAGGCTGTTTAGAGGTGGGAATCAGCGTTTCGACACCGGAATGGGGCGCGCGGGAGTTGGGGGTGATGCATGGCCTGGGAAGTCCAAATTTTGGGCTGGGCAGGGCCGTTTTGGGCCAAGGCAGGCTGGGCAAGGCTGTTGTGGGCCGGGGCAGGCTGGATTTGGGCCCAGGCAGGGCGGTTTGGGGTCTGGACAGCTCGGATTTGGGGGTGGATGGCCAGGAGGAGGGGTTACCGGTGAGAGAGGGAGCAGTTATAACCGGAATGCAGCTGGGCAAGAGATTTCAGCCCAATATGAGCCTGGGCAAGGAGAATTTTGGGCTGGGTCTTTGGGATTTGCAGAAACTAGAGTAGATTCAAGAGGTTGGAGTCCTTTGATGGTGCGAAATAGGGCAGGGCTAACTCAATTTGGTGCAGATTCTGGGGTAAGGAAACTGAAAATGCCCATTTTCGAAGGCGAGGATGCCTATGGATGGGTATATAGAGTAGAGCACTATTTCGCCATCAATGGACTCTCAGAAAGGGAAAAATTGCTAGCTGCGGCATTATGTTTGGAGGTAAAGGCTCTTGCGTGGTTTCAATGGCGGAAACAATGACAACCATTGAGGTCGTGGGGTGAATTAAAGGACCGGCTGTTGCAGAGGTTTTGGGCCACTCAAGAGGGAGATCTGCATGAACAATTTTTTGCCTAGACCCAAGAGAGAACGGTCATGGAATATAAGGAGAAGTTTGAGTTGCTATTGGGGCAGCCACAGGGAATCCCGGAGGCGGTATTGGAAGGGAATTTTATGAAGGGACTGAAGCCAGAAATTCGAGCCTCACTACGCTTGCTAAGGCCGAGAGGATTAGGGGAGACAATGGAGTTGGCACAGATGATTGAGGATAAGAACACAGCAGAACAAGTTAATAGGAGCAATTCAGAGTTTTTCATACCAAAACAGCACACCTTTGGTGGGATAGAAAACCTAGACCTTGGGGTTTCAGCGAGAGTTCCAAAACACACCACTGAGAGGCCAGAAAACGCAAATAATGGGGTTACAAGAGATTCCCAAAGGGATCGGGTTAGTGGGGCACGACTGGGGGTGACTTTCAAACGCCTCACAGAGACAGAGATTCAAGACAAGAGGACAAAGGGGTTGTGTTTTCGATGCGATGAGAAATTTTCACTGGGGCATCAATGTAAGGACAAATCACTACATGTCCTGACTGTGTGTGATGAGGAGCAAGGCGGGGAAGAAGCCAAGGAAGTAGAGCCAGCAGTTTCCTAGATTTCACCTTGAAGACAAGGTGTCTTTTTGGGAAGGGAGTAATGTTAGGCCAATAAAACTTATGTTAGACGTAAATATAAAGGGGCAGGGACAGTTTAGTAATTTTAGGGCAGGGGCAGTTTAGTAATTTTATTAATTACGGTTCAGGTATAAATAAGAAATTAAGGAGTCATTTAGGGTTTATGTTGAGTTTGGTCTAGGTTTAGGAGTAATTAGGAATTTTGAGAGAGATTGACCTACCTCTCGAATTGTAGGTTGGGATTGTTCTTTCTTTTGATTCAATCAATAGAAAATCAGCTCTAATTTAGCCCTAAGTCCTATCACATGCAACCTAGAAAGACACACACACACTCACAAAGACACACATATACTTCCCCTGCTCCTCTGTGAGAATCTCCTTTAGATTATACAACATCTTGATAATAATAAAAGATTTTACGACATTATCCTTCTACCCTAAAATTAAAATTCAACGGAAAAGTACAATTCTATGTTGAAAGGCTCAATTTGGAAGCATATATCTATCAGTTACAATGAAGGGAAGTGGTGACCAATAGAAGGTAGAAAAAGCATTCAAAAAACAAAAGATCAAGTTTCTCTATGCAACTTACATTCAGACACCAATCCGTAATCGATAAATAAAACACCCACACAGGTAACAAACATAAATAAATAGACAAATAAAAGAAGAAATATCAAAGGTCAGATTGCAGGTCGTAACTGAAGCATATAGATTACAAACACTTAGATTTCTAATATCCAAAAACATCTTAAGCATGGCGAACCTCTTTGGGAGAGGACACAACCAAATTGAACATAGACTGCATTCAAAATTGAAGAAGAAAAGCATTTAAAAAGAAAAAGATGAAAGGTTTCCTTGCAAAGCTTCATCAATGCATTTTCGACACTGAAACCAACCTATCCACAAATGAGGAAAACGAAAAAGATTTAAAGGTGAGTTACCACCATGGAATCAACAATAGAGCACGAATGACAGTCACTGATAACACTAACAACCATAAATAAATTTCAAGGAATCAAAAGCCTAACAGAGTTATCTTTACAAATGTTAAACCAGTTATATTGCTTTTTATCAGAACTATTTTCTAGTTTCAAGCTTTTTAATTTAAAGCTCAAATATGTTCACCATTACCCAAGAAATGACGAGCGCAGCTTATATAAACAATCATATTAGCTAGGACAACCACATGAAACAAGGGCAATTCGTAGCCACAAGAAACTGAGAAGCTAGGTTGGCCAGAACAAATGCACGCCACCTCAAACAACTGACTGGAAGTTATGATTCAATCTTGAATACCCACCATCTACATTTTAATCACATGAATCTCTACCAACTTATCTGCGTTTTCTTGTGATATAAGCTTTTATCTAGGATGCTTTTCTTTCTATGATAAATATCTGTCAATTGACAATTAAGAGTACCAAAAACAATAACAACAAGGTAAGCTTTGCAGTTAATTGAAAATACAAGGACAGCCAAAAAAAGCTGACTGACTTGCATGAAACAAGTAGATAGGAAAAATGTTTCGGGTCTTATACAACAATTGACACCTTAATACTGTCACTACAGGTTGAGCTTCAATTAGGATAAAAATATCTGAAAGGAACATGAACCACTGGGAGATTTGTAATTACGGTATCAGGTTTGAAAGTACAAACTGCAGTATTATTTAATTTGTCCTTAATCCCCAATATCATAACAGAGGTGCAATTGCTTACAAAAGATAACAACAAGGTTTAATAGATATCCAAATCTTAACAGCTAGTAATGTGCATAGAAAAGGGTAGCATAATGAGCCAAAACTACCACAAGAAAATTACATCTTTAGTAAGCACTAGTGGTATTCTGAAAATCCAATAGATTATTAAAAAAAAAAAAAGAACACATTTCTTGACCAAACAATCTGTCCATGTGCCTCCACCTTAATACAAGTCACAGAATTTTGATCCGCAAGTTATTCTAGCAATTCATCCATAAATGTTTGAACAAATTCATTAATAGATAAAATAAATGAAAAATTAGTGCATGAAAAGTATAGCGTTATCTCTTCGCAAAAAGCAACATGAACGCAATTTTATGTAAAATTAAAAACGAAAAATTTTAAGCCAAAAAATTAAAATAAAAACATTACCTAACGAAGCTGATGTGGACACCGAGACTACGGTGAACGGCAGAGCAATCGATGCAGAGAAAGATCCCGTAAGTCACCGAGGCCCACGTCGGGTTCTTAGCATTACAATCAAAACACATCTAAAAGCAAAACAATACAATACTTCAAATTCTAGATCCGATAATAAATAACGTAGATCTGAATCAGATCCATACATCAAACCAGAAAATGAAGTAAATAATTTAAGAAATTAAAAAAATACCTTGTTTTCCGATTTTGCTTTCAGTTTTCTGAAAACAAGGTTCTTATCGGTCAAATTATCGGAAGCCATCGAGAAAGAATTTTATGAAATAAAAATTACGAAAAACGAAACCCCAAGATTGTAAATTTTTATTTTTATTTTTTCCTGAACGAGAATATGAGATTATGAACCTTACGAGGTGTCATGGAACAACACCTCCCCACTCCTCAGCTAAATAAGAGAAACCGCAAATGGGATTTGTTTTTCGTTTGGTTTTTCAATTAAAATTAAGGGAATCGATTTGGATAGACAATAATGCCCTTGAAAGTTTGGTAATTTGCTACTGTCACTTAGTTGTGTATACTCGTAGTTTACGGAGCATGAGAGACCTGCATAACATTGAGGTAATACAATATTGCGTTTGGCTTAAAAATTATTTTGTATTGCACCACATCATTTTACTATTGTAATGCTCTTCAACACGCATTAAATAAACCCTAGTGGACAGCCATTATGTCAGTCTCCTTCTACAGTACTTTTTTCTCTGAAAAAAGTGCAAGGAATGGAAGCATACGGAAGCCTTTACGGCTTCTTTTAATCACCTATTAACTGGGTGCTTCTGTTTTCTTTTGTTATTCTTATTCTTTCTGTTTCTTTTTTCTTTCTTTCTTTTATTTCGATTGCATTGTCCTTAAGTATCACAACTATCTTGCTAGAGTTTGTAAAGCAATCATCGCAGAACGGTTGGTGGGTTTTACTGCTGGGAGGGAAAGACTAGGGAGAAATGGATACAGAAGAATTAGTCAGAAAGTGTCAAGCTATTGTCTTGAAGGAAGAAGAGGAAGATACAACAACAGTCATGGGCAAGATGCGGGAAGCGGGAGAGGAAATTGCTGCAAACTGCCTAGTAGGGAAGATATTACTCACGAGAGGAGTAAATAGGGAAGGATTGAGAGCCGCAATGCAACAAGCTTGGAGAACAGTAAAGGAGGTCAAGATAGAAAGCATGGGGGAGAATACTTTTTTGTTCAAATTTGCTTCGGAAGGAGAAAAGAAGATAGTCCTTATGGGGGGGCCATGGCACTTTGATAGAGCCTTATTGGTGTCATCTGAGCTTACTGGCATAGGGGACATAAAAGAGCAGTCTTTCACGCATACATCCTTCTGGGTACAAATACACAATATACCTATAATGTGTATGGTGCGAGAGATTATTCAAAAGCTAGGAGAGAAAATCGGAGAGGTGGAAGAAATTGAAACAGATGCAACAGGGGAGTGCATAGGCCAATTTGCTCGAATAAAAATCTCCATTAACATAACACAACCTCTAAAAAAAGTGGTATTCTTGCAAGAAGCTGGATTCAAAATACCAATGTCTGTCCTGTATGAAAAGCTTCCAGAATTTTGCTTCTGCTGTGCAAAGATAAGTCATCAATATAGAGAATGTTTGAAGTACAAAGGTCAGCCTTAGGAGAATCTGCCATATGGGGGATGGATGAGGGCAATAACACTAACAGAGAGGATGAAACTAGCTCGAAACAGAGGAAGAGGTACTAGAGAACACCCTCAAACGAAGACAAATAAAGCAGATGCTACTACAAGTCAAACTCAACTCAACCCAACAGAGCTAAACGGGCCGAACCAAAGCAACACGGGTAAAGAGATGGGGGATGGGATGCAACCAATGGTCACAAATCAGGAGACACAAGATGGGAATGCAACTTTAATTCTGAGTACAGTAGAGCCGGATAATCAGCAATCAGAAAATGAAAATACAAGTAGAGAAATCAAGCAGCAGCATGCTAAGGTGGCTGACAATGACAGCCAGTCGAAAAGTACAGTCATAGGCGCGGGAAAGAAAAATTGGAGGGAAATGGAAGTAAGGGGAACAGACACAATAAGGGGGAATGACGAGGAAGAGGTTGATAATGGGCTGAGCAATGCAAAAGAGAAGCCCAAAATAAGAAAATGGAAATTACAAGCTAGAAGCTCAAGGATAGAAAGAGGGAAAGACAAGGGGCTTACCAACTCCAAAAGGCCTAGTAGCGAGTCCTGAAAACAAGAAGAAAAGAATTATCAGCCCATCAAAAGCACCACTCAACGTAAAGCAACTTAACCACTCTCAAGCAAAAATTCAGCTGTAGGCTATAGACACAGAGCAAGATGAAACCGTGGAGGCAAAAACAATGGTGGAAGACGTATTGGCGGGAGCTGGCAGCCAACCCCGCCAGCAACAATGAGGGTCTTAAGTTGGAACGTCTGAGGTCTGGGGAAGCCTCGAACGTGTCTAGCCATAAAAAAAATTCTCCACCTGCATCGGCCTCAAATTTTTTTCTGTTGCGAAACAAAGATGACAGCCCAGCAGGTTTATTCAATATGCAATAAGTTTAATTTTGAGAATCGTTTTGCGGTAGATAGAACGGGTATGGGAGGTGGTTTAGCTTTGTTTTAGAGCTCAGGAGTGAATGTCAGTATAAAATCTTTCAGTTCTCATCATATAGATGCGGTGGTGCAGAACCTAAGTGGTAAAATGTGGAGATGTACCGGAATTTACGGTCATCCAGAAGCCGGTCAGAAACAGCACACATGGTGTTTACTGAAAAGGTTAGCAAACATATTTCCTTATCCTTGGTGTTGCTTCGGTGACTTCAATGAAATCCTTTATTTATATGAGAAATCGGGGGGCAATGAAAGGAATCTCAATGCAGTAGCTGATTTTAGAGAAACCATTCAGGCATGTAATTTGGTAGACATGGGTTATAAGGGTTACCAATTCACATGGTCGAATAGGAGGTTCGGGACAGGCTATGTAGAAGAAAGGTTGGATAGATTTCTCTGTAGCAAAGATTGGAGCAAAAGCTTCCAGAACCTTCCGGTATCACATTTGGTGAATTGGGTTTCCGATCACTGCCCCATAATGCTGGATATTAAAGAGAGAAGCAAGGAGATAAATTACAAGAGAAGATCTTTTTCGAGGGACCATTACGAAGATATGTGGAGCTCATATGAGCAATGTCAAAATATAGTACGGGAAGAATGGGAAACTTATGGGGACAGAATGGGGGAGAATCCGGTGAACAATTTTCAGAGAGCGGCAAAAAATTCTCTATCCCAACTCAAGATATGGAGTAAGGTAGAGTTTGAGGGCAGAAAAAAGAAGCAAGAGGAGTTAATGGAGAAATTACAAAATGCAAAGCAAAATAGGGATCAGTATGTAGATGGTGGAGAAATCAAGAAGCTTGAAAAGCAAATCAACAACATGTTGATTGATGAAGAAGTGTATTGGCTTCAAAGATCGAGAGCAGACTGGCTCAGAGAAGGAGACAAAAACACAAAGTTTTTTCACTCTAAAGCCTCGGCTAGGAGAAGAAAAAATAAAATTTGGGGTATAGAGGACACCTATGGGAATTGGACAGATGATAAAGAAAAAGTTGAAAAGGAATTTTGCGATTACTTCCAGCAGCTATTTACTTCCTCCAGGCTAAGCCACAGTCAGACTCAAGAAGCCCTTAAAGGCATGCTCCCAAAGTTAACTCCAGAAATGCACACTCACCTAGAGGAACCCTTCACACTAGAAGAAATTGTAAATGCACTATCTCAAATGTGTCCTATAAAAGCTCCTGGACTGGATGGTTTACCTGCAGCATTTTTCCAAAAACATTGGCAGGCTGTGGGCAGAGGCGTAGTCACAACATGCTTACATATCCTCAACGAGCAAGGTGATTTAGCTTCGCTCAACCATACTTATATTGCTCTATTACCTAAGACTGAGAAACCAAAGAAAGTTACTGATTTTAGGCCTATTAGTCTTTGCAATGTGGTGTATAGAATTATAGCTAAGGCAATAGCGAACAGGCTGAAATTAATTCTTCCCCAAATCATATCCCCAACTCAGAGCACATTCATCCCCAATAGACTCATTACAGATAATGTGATTATTGGTTATGAATGCCTCCACAAGATTAGACATAGTAAAGGGAGAAGAAATGAGTTAGTGGCTTTAAAATTGGATATTAGTAAGGCGTATGACAGAGTCGAGTGGAGCTTCCTAGATCAAATCATGGAAAATTTGGGTTCTCAAATAAATGGAGGAGTTTGATTATGAGTTGCATAACCACTGCTCAGTTTTCAGTCATTATCAACGGGACCCCTAAAGGCTTAATCCTTCTGGAAATGGGGTTAAGGCAAGGCTGCCCTCTTTCTCCGTATCTTTTTATCATGTGTGCAGAGGCCTTTTTGAATTTACTAATCCAGGCTGAGAGGAAGTAGCAGATTAGAGGGCTGAGATTTGCAAAGGAAGTTACGATATCCCATCTGCTTTTCCCTGATGACAGTTTAGTCTTTACCAGAGCCTCAGAAGTAGAGTGTAAGAACTTAAAGGGGATTTTTAATTGCTATGCGAAGGCATCAGGGCAGATTTTTAATTATGAAAAGTCCTCAATGTTTCTCAATGGCAAGATTACAAGTGGTCAGGCTGCAGCAATTAAAAACATTTTCCAGCTCAAAGTGGTGTCGAAATATAAAAAATATCTAGGCCTTCCATCTATGATAGGCAGAAGGAAATCGGGGTTCTTTAACGAGGTGAAGTTGAAGGTCATAAGCAAGATTTCAAGCTGGCATCATAAGATGTTCTCCAGCGGAGGGAAATAAACTCTCATTAAAGCAGTAGCACAGGCAGTGCCGGCGTATGCAATGAGTGTTTTCAGACTTCCAAAGGGGCTATGTGATGATATTCAAAAAGCCATTGCGAAGTTTTGGTGGGGATCAAGGGAAGATAGATTCGGAATCCACTAGTCAAGATGGGACAAAATGAGCCAAGCAAAAAGTAGAAGAGGGCTGGGATTCAGAGATCTCACTAGCTTCAATCAAGCTTTAGTGGCTAAGCAGGCATGGAGATTGCTTCAGCTTCCCAATTCATTGCTGACCAGAGTGCTACAAGCAAAATACTATAAGCATTCTTCATTCTTGAATGCCACAGCGAGATCCAATCCATCTTTTATTTAGAAAAGTATTTTATGGAGAAGGTAAGTGATAGACAAAGGCGCAAGATGGAGGGTAGGAAATGGAAGGAAAATTAGAACTTACAAAGATAATTGGTTACCTAGGCCAGACACCTTCAAACCAATCTCCCCACAAAAATTGCCAGCTGAAACTATGGTGGCTGAACTGATTGATGAAGAAAATCAATGGATCGTGAGCAAGCTGAAGCAAAATTTTTTACCCCAAGATATCGAAGCAATCCTGCAGATTCCACTCCCCAGAAACAAAAGAGAAGATGAAGTGATGTGGCATTATGACAAAAGAGGAGAGTATTCAGTAAAGAGTGGATATCAGATAGCATTCAGACTCAAGTTTCAAGATATGCCAAGTAGTTTAGGAAGCTGCTCCAGGCAATGGAATGTTTTGTGGTGTTTGGAGTTGCCTGAGAAGATTAAGATTTTCATGTGGAGGGCAATAAAAAACATTTTACCAACGACAGAAAATCTCTGGAAAATGAAGTGTCTGCCAGAGCCTATCTGTCCAAGATGCCAGAAGAATGTGGAAACTATAAGTCATGCCATGTTTGAATGTAAAGTAGCAAGGAAGACTTGGAGCTTAGCTCCATCCACTCTCGAGTATCAGAATGTTCCAGGTCAAGACATTTTCAGCTATGTCCAGAATCTTTGCAGCAACTCCAGGAGAAATGAAGCTGAGTTTATGATTATGTATTGTTGGGCTATCTGGTATGCTAGGAATAAGTTGATATTTGAAAGAAAGAAGATAGAGCCAATGATGTCAGCAGCAAAGGCAGAATCAATGTTAGAAGCTTACCAAAGAGTGAGAAAAACAGGAACACTCCATATCAGTAATACCCAAGAGGAACGCCAGCAGAGATGGTCACCCCCCCCCCCAAAAAATGTGCTCAAGCTCAATGTAGATGCAGCAACAAACAATAAGGATCAGAAGGTTGGTTTGGGAGCAGTCTTGCGTGACTCAAATGGCAGAGTAGTAGCAACAGGCATCAAGCAAGCCTCTCTCAGGAAGGATGTTAGTTTTGCAGAAGCTGAAGCTATCCAATGGGGTCTCCAGATTGCAAAAGATGTAGCTACAGCAAGCTTGATTGTAGAGACAAATTGCAAAGATGTGGCTGAGCTAGTCAACAACACAAAGGGCAGCAGGTCTGAGATTTTCTGGATAATTTCGGAAATCCAAACCCAGAAAAGAGATTTCCAAAGGATCCTTTTTAATTTTGTACCAAGGATTTGTAATGCACATGCCCATTCCTTAGCTAAACATGCTCTAAGGAAAGATACAACTGCTATCTGGTTAGATATACTACCAGTAGAAGTGCAGAATGTATTTGACAGTGTTGTTTAATCAGTAATGAAAGGTTTACTTTCTTTTTTAAAAAAAATAAACCGTAGTGAGATGTGAGTTTTCGTGTGATTGCATATGCAAAATAAAAATTTCTCTCTCTTCAAAACACGATCCCTTCCTTTCTCTTTAAAACATAAAATTATTCTTCTTCACTCAATTTATCATCGACCAGCTCGACGCTCCACTAGGACACCACATCTATTGCTCCACCATCTCAAGTGCCATTATATAAGAGAGATTGTAACATTTTCATTTTTTTGTTTGACATTCTAGAATAAAACGACTTGTCGTTTTAGAGAAAACGGGTAACCGTTTAATTTTAAAGAGCATATTTTTTGTTCTACAGAAAATCGCTTGCCATTGGGAGAAAACGACTAACCGTTTATTTCTAGAGAGCATGATTTCTATTCTATAGAAAATAGTTAACCGTTTGGAGAAAACGACTAACCGTTTATTTTAGAGTTTATTTCAAAGTTGACATTCTAGAAGAAAACAGCTCACCGTTATTGAGAAAACAACTAACAGTTTTCTTCTAGAGAGCTTTTTTGGCGTCAACTAAAAAAAAGGGCTAGCATGTTTGAGGAAAAAGGAAAATCAGTTGTGTATAAATTCAAATTTCAAACAAAAGAGTGTTTTTGAAGAAATACCATTTCTAATGGTTGTAATCTTTCATAAAAACAATTTCTTCATTAAAATAAACACTCACATTAGATTAAAAATTAGATTATTACAGATTTCATATGTGTTCTTGAAATACAATCTTATTTGCTAGAGATTGTATTCGGGATTTGATATATCTTGAGAGCAATTTGCTATTAAACTTTATAGCAAACCAAGAGTGGTGAGGGCAAATAAAACCTTAAAGGAAAGTGTATAAACACGTCTGAAATCCTAATAAAGTTTTCTTGTTCTTTGTCTCCATATTTAAAGATCCACCAACAATCGTTAAGGTTTTAATTTGTTACAAATGGAAGTTGAGAATAATTTAACTTCATTTTTTAACCCTAGTGTTCATCTTGATTGTTTTGATGGCACAAATTTCACTCGTTGGAAGGGAAAGTTGTTCTTTCTCCTCAATGTTTTTAAAATTGCATATATTGTTTTTATCCAAAATTGGAACCATTTCCATAGCCAAAAGAAGATGATACCGAAGTTGTTAAGGCTGCAAGGAAAAAGCGTGAAGATGATGAGTTGATGTGTCGTGGTCACATACTCAGTACGCTTTCTGACATGCTCTATGATCTCTACAATTCTATGGCTTCTCTAGTGGAAATTTGGAATGCTCTTAAGTACAAATATAAAACAGAGAAGGAAGGTATTGATAAATTGCTTATCTCAAAGTATTTTGAATTTTTTATGGTAGACACAAGATCCATTATTGATCAAATACATGAATTACAAATTTTAGTTACTAAGCTTCGAGAGTTAAAAGTTGAAATTTCTGAATCATTTTAAGTTGGGGCTATTATTGCTAAATTGCCTCAAAGTTGGAATGATTATAGAAAAAAAACTCCTTCATAGTAGGGAGAACATAACTTTAGAAGAATTACAAAAATACTTGGTAATTGAAGAGAGACAAGGTCTCGAGAATCCAAGGACAAGCATTATTCTACTAAGGTTAATGTTGTTGAAGCTAGTAAATTTTCAAAGAATTTCAAAGTCAAGAATGACAAGAAATTCAAGAAGTCCAGCACACAAAAGTTTTCTGGAAATTGCTTCTTTTGTGGCAAGAAAGGTCATCGCCAAAGTGATTGCAGATTAAAGAAGAAAAAGGAAGAAGTGAATTCCCATAAAGCTAATATTGTTGAAGACAAATTTGAAGAGATTTGTGCTATGGTTTCTGAAATGCAAATTGGCATGATTACTGAAACCAATATGGCTAAGACTTAGTCCTATGATTGGTGACTTGATTTGGGTGCAACCATTCATGTTTGTAATAATAAGAAATTTTTCTTATTATACAAAGAAGAAATAGAAGGACAAAAGGTTCTTATAGGGAACAATAATGTAGCCATGATAGCAGGGAAAAGAGTAGTTGAGATCAACTTTACTTCTGGAAAGAAAGTTACATTGTATAATGTCTTTCATGTACATTTTGTTAAGAAAAATCTTGTTTTTACTAGTTGTATGTGTAAGCATGGACTTAAGATTGTGCTTTAGGGTAATACTTGTATTATTTCAAAGAATGAGATGTTTGTTGGGAAAGGATACTCTTGTAATGGAATGTACAAACTCAACATTAATAATAATGATATCAACTTAGCTTATATTGTTGAGTCTTGTGATGTTTGGCATGCTTGAATTTTAGATCTTTGAAATACATGTCTAAGTATGGTTTGATTAATTGCAATGATGTTAAAAATCATAGTGTAAAATCTGCATCTAAGCTAAATTAACTAAGAAACCTTTTCCTAAAGCCGGACGAAATACTTAAATATTGGAATTAATACATACCAATATTTGTGAGTATAATGACATTTTAACAAGAGGAGGTAAGAGGTACTTTATCACTTTTATTGATGATTGTTCTAGATACACTTATGTGTATTTACTTAGAATAAAAAATGAAGCCTTTGATAAATTTAAAATTGTCAAAGCTGAAGTTGAGAACCAAAAAGATAAGAAAATCAAGATGGTTCGAAGTGATAGAGGTGGTGAATATTTCTCAATTGAGTTTGATAATTATTGTGAGGAATTTAGAATTATTCACCAAAGATCGGCTCCATTTACTCCTCAACAAAATAGTTTAGCTGAAAGGAAGAATATGATCTTTACAGAAATGATAAATTCCATGATCCTTAATGCAAAACTACCAAACAATTTGTAGGGGGAAGCATTACTCACTGCATGTCATATTCATAATAGAATCATATCTTTGAAAACACATGTATCTCCTTATGAAATTTGGAAAGGAAGAAAACCAAACTTAATGTATTTAAGGGTCAGGGGTTGTTTAGCTTTTTATAAAATACATTATCCTAAATCATCAAAGTTATGTGCTAGAGGTATAAAAAGTGATTTCGTAGGATATGTTGAAAATTCCAAGGCTTATAGGTTGTTAAATTTAGATTTTAATGTGATTGTGGAATCTAGAGATGTTGAATTTATTGAAAATAAATTTCAACATTATTCCAATATTGAATTAGAATCAATTATTGATCAACCATGTGATAATGCTCCTAGTACCTCCACTAATAACAATAAAAGGAAAGAATCTATAAGATCTTTCGAACCAAGGAGGAGTCAACGTGAAAAAAAAGAAAAAAAGTTTAGCTCTGGATTTTATTTCATCACAGGCATTACTCTTCTTAGTTGAAGGGGATAAAAAGAATGTACTTAACAAAGTACCATTGTTGTTAAATATTGAAAAAGATTCAAAGACATTTAACGAAGCTATTGAAATACAAGTGTGCAACCCAAGAGGGGGGTGAATTGGTATTTTTAAAAAATATCCTAACAAAACTACACAACAATCCAATCTAACGTCTTAATAAATTCGAAAGCAATAAGTTCAATAAAAGCACAATAACAAATGAGTAAGAGAGAAGATAAACAAACACATGAATGTTTACGTGGTTCGGCAATCCCCGCCTACGTCCACACCTCCAAGCAATCCACGCTTGAGGATTTTATTATGCAAGCCTTCCAAAGCTTTAAATGGTTACAATTGCCTTCAAGGTGTTAATGAGCCTTTACAACAAACATATTATCTCCCAATCTCTTCACTCAAGTGTCTCACACACTCAAACACTCACAATTAAGATGAGGAATTGAAAATTACAATAAAAACTCTATTAAAGAATAGATATACAAATTGAAAAACAAAAGATGATTCAAGGTTTTATGATTTGCAAAATGAGAGCTCAATGAACATTGTGTGCTTTTTGATTTTGCTTGCAAAAGAGCTTGAAAATGAATTGGATTTGAGTTTATATAATTTGAGCTCAAAAACTAGCTGTTATGCGCATTTTGGTCATAACCGGCTTACTGTTTATGGAATCCAGTTAGCCGCTTGCATGTTACCGTTAAGGCAAAAATTTGAATTTTAGAACATCTGGTATTCCACTCACGATATACTGGATACCCGTTTATGCTCCAAAAACTTACTGCCCAAAATTCGGATAGCTGCTTATCATATCCGGTTAGTCGCTTGCTATAGTAATTGTTACAATGAATTTTTTTTAAATTACAGTTTGACCCCAAAACTTTATAAAACTATATTATGGCTCAAAACATTATGAAAGTGTTCAAATAGATCCAATTTCAGAATTTCTAAATAATGCTTTGTCAATCTCAAAACTTTTTAAAATTAGAATATCGCCCAAACTATGTGAAATTATAGAATGACCTAAAAAGATTTAAATATATTTATATAGGTCTAAATCTGAAATTCAAAACAATATCAAAGATTATAAAATACTTTCAGGTTGATCCAAAACACTTTAATTCCATAAAATTATTTTCTTATTAAAATAGCATTATTCATAAAATCTTTGTTTAACTAACACATGTGATTTGTTATAATCAAAATCAATATTTATAGCCATATAGGCTAACAGCTATGTCTTCTAGAGGCGCTTCCTTTTGGAGAGAAGCGGTAAATGATAAAATAGATTCGATTATGTCGAATTAAACTTGGATCTTGATTGATCTTCCTCCCGGATCTAAACCGATTAGCAATAAATGAGTGTTTAAAAGAAAGTACAATAGTGATGGTTCTTTGAAAACTTTTAAGGCAGGACTAGTAGCCAAAGATTTAAGCAAAGAAGTGGTATTGATTATTTTGATACATATGCTTCGGTGGCAAGATTAACATCTATAAGAGTGCTTTTTGCAATTGCTTCATTGAACAATTTGTATGTGCATCAAATGAATGTTAAAACCACTTTTCTTAATGGTGATCTTGATGAAGAAATCTATATAGAACAACCTGAGGGATTTGTTTTGCCTAAATATGAGAAAAAAGGTATGCAAGTTAGTCAAGTCGCTTTATGGTTTACAGAAAGCACCAAAACAATGGCATGAGAAGTTTGATTCTGTAATCTTATCTCATGGTTTTAAGCATAATAATACTGATAAATATATATACTCTAAGTTTACGAATGATTTTGGTGTGATCATTTGCTTGTATGTTAATGACACTTATCTTTGGAACAAACATGTAATGAGTAAATGATACAAAGATATATTTAACTTCACAATTTAAGATGAAAGATCTTGGTGAAGTAGATATTATCTTAGGTGTAAAAGTGAATAAATATAGTAAGGGTTACTCATTGTGTCAATCTCATTATATAAAGAAAGTGCTTCTTAAATTCAATTATTTGAAATTTAAAGAAGCAAATACACCATATGATTCTAGTATTAAATTACTAGAGAATTCAGGTCGAGCAGTAGCACAACTTGAATATGCAAGTGTTATTGGTAGCTTGATGTATGCTATGCATTGTACGAGGCCGAATATAACTTTTGCGGTTTGTAAAATGTCAAGATTCACGAGTAACCCTAGTGTTGAACACTGGAAAGCAATTGGAAGGATACTTGGTTATCTTAAAAGGACTATTAATTTGAGTTTATTTTATAATGATTATCCTGAAGTACTAGAAGGATATTCAGATGCTTGTTGGATAACCAATACAAATGATAATAAATCCACTTTTGGTTAGATTTTTACAATTGTTGGAGGAGCTGTTTCTTGGGCTTCAAAGAAACAAATATGCATAACTCACTCAACAATGGAAAGTGAGTTTATAGCACTTGCATCCACAGGCAAGGAAGCAGAATGGCTAAGAAATTTGTTGTTTGATATAATGTTATAGCCACAACCAATGCCATCTTGATGTATGCTATGCATTATACGAGGCCGAATACAGCTTTTGCGGTTTGCAAAATGTCAAAATTCACGAGTAACCCTAGTGTTGAACACTGGAAAGCAATTGGAGGATATTTGGTTGACTTAAAAGGACTATTAATTTGAGTTTCTTTTATAATGATTATCCTAAAGTAGTAGAAGGATATTTAGATGCTTGTTGGATAACCAATACAAATGATAATAAATCCACTTCTTGTTGGATTTTTACAATTGTTGGAGGAGTTGTTTCTTGGGCTTCAAAGAAACAAACATGCATAACTCACTCAATAATGGAAAGTGAGTTTATAGCACTTGCAGCTACAGGCAAGGAATCAAAATGGCTGAGAAATTTGTTGTTTGATATAATGTCGTAGCCACAACCAATGCCATCTATTTCTTTGTACTACGATAGTGAAGCTACATTGTCTAGAGCTTAGAATAAAGTGTATAATGGAAAGTCTAGACATATTAGCTTGAGACATGAATATGTGAAACAATTAATACCAAATGGTGTTATTAATATTATTTATCTTTTAATAAATCTGAAAAATATTACAATCTAGTGGGGGATTGTAAGAGAGATTGTAACATTTTCATTTTTTGGTTTGACATTCTGGAATAAAACAGTTTGTCGTTTTTGGAGAAAACGACTAACCATTAAATTACAGAGAGCATGTTTTCTGTTTTATAAAAAACGGCTAACCGTTTATTTCCAAAGAGCATGTTTTTTGTTCTATAGAAAACGACTAACCATTTATTTAAGAGGTTATTTGAAAGTTGACGTTCTGGAAGAAAATGGCTCGCCGTTATTGAAAAATGGCAAACCGTTTTTTTTAGAGAGCGTGTTTTGGCGTCAACTAAAAAAACGGCTAGCAGGTTTGAGGAAAAAGAAAAACTGGTTGTGAATAAATGCAAATTTAAAAAAAATTAGTGTCTTTGAATAAGTATCATTTCTAATGGTTGTAATCTCTCGTAAAAACAATTTCTTCATTAAAATAGACACTCACATTCGATTAAAAATAAGATTATTATAGATTGCATATGTGTTCTTGAAATACAATCTTATTTGTTAGAGATTATATTCACGATTTGATATATCTTGCGGGTAATTTACCATTAAACTCTATAGCAAATCAAGAGTGATGAGGACAAATAAAACCTTAAAGGAAAGTGTATAAATATGTTTTAAATCCTAAGAAAGTTTCCTTATTCTTGCCTCCATATTTGAAGATCCACCAACATATTATTACTCCACCACCTCGCTGCGCATACATTATATCTACTGCTATAGCTTTGGCGTGCACCTTCTCTACAATACTAGAATCATCAAGCAAAAGGTTAGGCAAATCCATTACCATAATTATCAGCCTTTATTTCAATTCATGGCAATAGATGCGTTTATTAAGAATAATAGAAGAGTTTTAAGTGTCATTAATTAGAATTTTGTGGGACCAAAAGCATATCCTTGTCTTGTTAATAAGAGAGGCTTGTCTGAGTAATTAATTACCCTTTTTTATACTTAACTTATTAATTATGAGAAATTTGTGTGATTTCTTGTTTTCTTGTTGTTTCATAGGAGGCAATTTTGGTTGTTTTTTTTTTTGGCACAGAAAATATGTAGTCTATAAAAAGAATCAGCTTGATCTAATGCATCAACCCATTATAAGATTTGATTTTGAACAATTTTCTCTCTATCTTTTTGTAAGAGAGGCTTGTTTGAGTAATTGATTACCCTTTTTTATACCTAATTTATTAATTAAGAGAAATTTGTGTGATTTCTTGTTACCTTGTTATATTTTTTTTCTCAGCTTGATCCAATGCATCGACCCATTATAAGGTTTGATTTCAACCAATTTTCTCCTTGTCTTTTTCCAATCTTTTTGTATTTTTTGGTTGAAGAAATTCGAATTATAAAATTTGCATTTGCTTTCTTTAAGAATGAAAAAATAAAACAAAATCCTCCATTAAGATGTCATTTTTCCAATTTTTATAAAATCAAATGACCATCATACATAATGAAACCCTGTAAGTTGCACATCATTAGAAAGTTTACTGCCCACAAATTGCATGCACAACCAACATTGCCCCGAGACAGTGCATGAACATAAGAAGCCAAAAACAGCAATGTCAAACACAAATGAATTTGGAAATTTATATTCATTGATCCCCAACCATAGAGCCAATGTTTTTGGAGCAATTAGAAGCAAGCCCAAATGTGATTAGCGACACTTAAAGCTCTTATGTTATTCTTATTCTCATAGTAAATTGAGGTGTTTGAGGATTATTATATAAAACTACTACGTATTTTTCTCATAATAAATTTAGAACATATAGAAGAACTATCAACCAAGCCTTCCACTAAATCTCCATTGGTGGGTGATGCTAACATTATTTACCTTCTTTTTCCAATCTTCTTTTTGCTACTTGATCTTGTTTTAACATTAATAATTAACAATATAAATTACAAAATTTTGACTTTTTATTATACAATTTTTTGGGTTATTGAGTAGTAAAAGAGTAAAACCAATTAATTATTTGTGCCTTTTTTTTCAACATGTAACTTGATTTACTTTAATCATTCACTTTTACAATATTATGTTCATACTTCCCTTTATAACATGTAACTCGATTTGGAGCCTTCAATTTCTATAAATAGCAAGCTTTTATTGGTTTTCTTTGATTGAAAGAGTAAAAAAAAAAGTAACTGAAGATATTGGGAGCCAAAGGATGAGGAAACTGGAGAAAGGGGCTTTGCAAATGTGAATTCTTTAAAGATTGACACTAAAATGTATACATTTAATAAGGTTAAAATTATCAGTTTTATATTTATAGTATTGATTAATGTGCTCATAACTCATAAATTATCTTAACACTCTCTTAATAAATTTTTATATTAAATTAATTTGTAGTATGCTAATTTTATGTTAATTTTATATTGTAAATATTTTAGGAATAAAGAAGGAATTGAAACTGAAAACAGGAAAAAAAAATTACTGAAACTATTTTGGAATAATTATTGAGGAGATGAAATTAATTAAAAAAAAAGTGTGGAGCCTTGTATCATTGTAATGTGATAGTCAAGTGGTATCTGCCACTTTGCCACTTTACTATCACTCGTTTCAATGTAAATAGATAAATAATAAAAAATAAATAATAATAAAATAACATAAGGTGGGCATGCTTGATGCTTATAAAAGGTGAGAAGAGAAAAGGGAGTAAGGGGTAAAATTGAAGAGAAAGTTGAAGAATGCAATTTTCTTCTCTCTTCTTGTGTAGTTGATTTTTTTGTAATATATTTCAGAAGTTTGTTAAATAAAATGAATTTTTTGTTTATCAATATAAGTAGCTAATTTTTCTAAGCTAAGGTGAAGGTTGAAGCTTAATGATTCAAATTATTGAATTAATTACTCTCTCAAGTAAGTTTTAAATTCATTTTATTTGTTAGTATTTTTTCTATCGGTTACTTTTATGTCATGTTAATTTGTAGATCTACATCTACTTGGATCTATATGGTATTCTAACATAATGTCAACATTTCAATATAGTCGTGGTACATACTTGATTTCATATTTGTCCATACAAATAGTTAGTTAAAGATTAAATGGCATAACAATTAACTAGCAAAATAAATACAAATATATAAATACAAGAGGGTATTATGATAATAATTTAAAAATTGAGAGTGGATTTTGTAACTTTAGTAATTTTCTTTAGAATAATCCCTATTAATTTCTTTTTCTACATTTAATTTTTGTTTAATAATTGATTACTACATTTTTAAATTTCATGTGATTAGATCTCAGACTAACCGAATTATATTATAATTAGATACTCTTATACTTGAGAGTAAATAATACTTTTGAGTTATGTCAAGTTTTTAGTGCTGTTATCAAGGAGTTTTTCAAATTTGATGTTAGTTTTTTTCTTTATTTCTGTTGTTCGTTTCTATTTTGTTATTCATTTTTTTATAAAATTTCAGTTAGCACATCTCTTCTCTTGACCAAGACTTGCACTTATAAAATTACCATTAAAGCCTGAAAATTAAATTAATTATTTAATTAGTTGGTAATTCTTAAAAGTTGTTAAAAAGATGAGAGAGTTCACATCTTCAGGTAAGTACTTTTTTTTTCTTTTTTCTTCTTTTAATTTATTTTTTTGTTGTTGATTTGATTGCTTGTCAAGTTATTTTTCAATTTAATTATTCTTGTACATTAACTTGTGTAATTTTTATTTTATAATTTATGGTTGGTTCTATAATACTGCCTAAATTATTAACATTTTTTCAAAATATGTTACTTTATATTTCCTTTAATTACTTTTTTATATGACTAGTTTAACTGCTTATTATTTTTATTTCAGTTAATTAATTTTCATTTTGTTTATTTTTATTTCGCATTTATTTATTTTTAATTTCTGTACATTTATATTACTTGCTTATTTAATTTTCAGTTTGTTTATTTTTATTTTATTTGTGATTTTCATTTAGTGATTTATGCATTATTCATTTGTTTGCGCTTCATTTTCTTAATTTAATTTTACACACACTCACACACACATAGTGTATGCGATGTTGCTCTTATATAGAAAATGGCAGATTGATTAAGAGGTGGCCGAATCTGCCACCATCACCACCCTTAGGCGTAATCGACATCGAATCTAATAACTTTTCAGAGCATATAAATAACTAAGTTGATTGACACTAAAAAGTGCACATTTAATAAGGATAAAATTTTAGTTTTTCTCTTATTGTATTGATTAATGCGTTCATTATTTCTAAATTATTTTAATACTCCCCAAATATATTTTATGTTAAATTAATTCGTAATTTATTAATTTTTATCTTGTAAATATTTTTCAGGAATAAAGATAGAATTAGAATTGAAAGCGGGACAAAGAAGAACTACTGGAACACAATTGAAGAGATGTAATAATAAATAATAAAAAATAAAGATAGAACTACCTTGACTATATAGTAAAGAATGCACAAAATTGAGACAGTTGATTCTTTTGAGTGATCAAGTAAGCACTAGTCATCTTTATTTGGCAGAGGCATGTACAATTTTAGAGAAGACTGTGATTTTCAAGCCAAAATTTGCATCCTTAGCTAGAAAAGTTGAAGCATTAGAGTTAAAAAAGAATAATCATGTAAATCGATTGCAAAATTTGTATCCTTTGCAATTCTACTTATCACTCTATGCAAATTGCCTAACCTTGCCAGTTCGAAAAGAAAGTTTGCACAAACAAGTGAATGTCATAGATAATTTCAAACAGCTAAATCTCAATCCATACTCCTAGACCTACAAGTTTGGTTAGAGAAAACACCTAAACTTCAGTGGGAGAAATGACAATTATGCACAACGTTCAGAACCAGTTCTTTCACATCAGAATTTTCAAAACTTCTACAGTTACCCACCATACGTCCCACCACTAGGAAAAACCCTTGAAGATATATTGCATTCATTTATTAAAAAATAAGAGTCAATCAATAACCAAATCATGCACACCTTGGCCAATTTGACAGAACTGTCTCCAAACTTATATCAGCACGCACCATGTCAAACAAAATATAAAATAAAAAGTATCTATTCACATGAGTGAAACGTAGACTGAACAAGGGAAAGGCATAAATCAACATTACAAATCAATTAAACTACACCATGTCAAACAATTAAACAAGAACTACAAGGTCACCCATTTGCATCAACTAAAATGACAAAAATTTCATCATTTGACTCATCAATTCATAATTTGTCATATAATGCACTAGCCATCTGTTTCCAGAATATTACATAACCAAATCAATTCAACCAATTAATATTAGAGACAATGAGTTAAATCCATATATATAGTCCATATGAACCAAATAATTAACATAACATAACAACTAACTTAAATTTAAATACCCTAATCCCAACTACATTAATTACTTGCTAAGTTCTTCACAAATCTCTCAAATTACCATCTAATTTTTACAACTATGCTTCATTCCTAATTCATGTTTGCCATGAGTAGCATCTGGGTTCATATTTTAAAATAGCCCTTTTTAAGAATTCACCTTTCCCAAGCCTTTTTTCCAGCTTCCTTATTTTTTACCTTCCAATATCTTTTGTCATTTTTTAGTCTTTAAATCAAAGAAAACCAATGAAAGCTTGATAATTATAGAAACTTGAAAGCTCCAAATCAAGTTAAATGTTATACAGAGAAAGCATGACATAATATTGTAGAAGTCAATGATTGAAGCAAATCAAGTTACATGTTAAAAAGGACTAATAATTAATGCTCAATAATCCAACAAATCATATGCTAAAAACTCAGAATTTTGTAATTTGTATTGTCGATTATTAATATTAAAACAAAATCAAGTATTTAGAAAAAAGATTGGAAAAAGAACGTAAAGATTATTAGCATCACCCACTGAGGGAGATTTATGGAAGACTTTGTCGATAGGTCTTCTATCTGGTCTAAATTTGTTTTGAGAAAAAAAACATAGTAATTTTATATAATTATCCAAAATGGGCACCTCAATTTACTATGCGAAGAAGAATAACAAAAGAGCTTTAGGCGTCATTAATCAAAATTCATTTAGGCTTGCTTCTGATTCCTCTGAAAACATTTGCACAGGTTAGTTTATAGGAGCCCTTGTTAATTCCTCCGCATCAATGAATATATAATCTCCAAATTCATTTGTGTATGACACTGATGTTCTTGGTTCCTACGTTCATGTACTGCCTTAGGGCAATGTTGTTGGTTGCATGCAATTTGGGCAGCAAACTTGCTAATGAAGTGCAAACTATCAAGTTTCCTTATATATGAAAGTCATTTGATTTTGTAAAAATTAGAAAAAGGACACCTCAATAGAGGATTTCATTTCATTTCTCGTTTTTAAAGAAAGCAGATCCAACTTTTAAAATTCAAATTTCTACAACTAAAATCATACAAAAAGACAGAGAGAAAATCAATCAAAATCAAACTTTATAATGTGTTGACGCACTGGATCGAGTTGATTCTTTTTATAGGCTGAATGTTTTCTGCGGAAAAAAAAGGGCAACAAAAATTACTTCCTAGAAAACAATAAGGTAACAAGAAATCACAAAAAATTCTCATAATTAATAAATTAAGTAAAAAAAAAGCATAATTAAGTACTCAAAACAAGGATATGCTTTTAGTCCAACAAAATTCTGATTAGTGACATCCAAAGCTCTTTTGTTAATCTTAGTAAAAGCATTTATTAACATGAATTGAAACAAAGGCTAACGATTTTGGTAATGAATTTGCCTAACTTTTGCTTGATGATTTTGGTATCATAGGGAAGGTATGCCAAAGCTGTAGTAGTAGATGTGATGTATGTGCAGTGAGGTCATGTAGCAATAATGGTGCAAAGATGGTAGAGCAATAGCTGTGGTGTCCTAGCAGAGCATAGAGCTAGTCAATGATGGATTGGTAAAGAAGAAAAATTTTGTGTTTTGAAGAGAAAAACTAGGATCTTGTTTTATAGAGAGAGAAATTTTTTATTTTATTTCTGTAATCATGCGTAAACCCACATCTCACTTGGGTTTATTTGGTGCGTGCTTTGGAGCATTACGATAGTAAAATGATATGGTGAAATACAAGATAATTTTTAAGCCAAACGTAATATTGTATTAGTCCAATGCTATGCACATCCTTCAATCTTTATTTTACAGGTTATATGTTTAGAAGATACTAAAAACATAAATGTTATTGTGCCAAAAATTTAAGGCCATAAGCTTCTATCTTTGTGAAGAATTATAATGGTTTTTTAACATTTCTACTAAATAATATTGTTAATTTTTTAAAATTTAAAAATTCTATATATAATATTTTTCTAAGAACAAATCAACACAGTTTTTATTCCCCGTTTCAATATGAATATTACCACTTTACTTTATTTATGAAATCCCCCTAGACGAAAAAATGAGTTAATTGTGTTTCGAATTTATATTATAGAATTTAGAAAAATCGAAAAAGTAAGTAAATATTCCCTTTTGTAATGTTTTGAACTAATTGATTTGTCCGCTTTTAGATTTTGCTAGCCAAATTTTATATGTTGGTAATAAGCATTTGTACACATGATAGTAGCATGGTTTGACCAATTTTTGTGCAATGTGTATGGTATAAAAGAAATAGCCAAAAGTGTTTTCAAGGTCTTTAGACTAGAAATATATAGCTAAAGATGATAGTACTAAGAAATTTGTTATAGGCTGCTTCTTAGATTATAAAATAGTGAAACTTAAAACTATAATAAGTCAAGTTTATGAGTTGTAATTATTCTTGTAAGAAATTCATGCCTAAGAGACAAATTTGAGTGGAGTTTTTCAAGTGATCAT
The DNA here is from genome assembly GCA_018350135.1 of Citrus trifoliata. Classification (NCBI taxonomy): domain Eukaryota; kingdom Viridiplantae; phylum Streptophyta; class Magnoliopsida; order Sapindales; family Rutaceae; genus Citrus; species Citrus trifoliata. The sequence goes on along the minus strand of CM031389.1, from coordinate 17,955,101 downwards.
TATTAGAAAGCCACCACTTAGAAAGATTTCAAGAATTTTCCTTAAGCATGGGCTACAGAAAGTAACCATAGAAAATCTAATTTTAGACTTCAAATTAAAGAAGAAAACAAATGATCATTTAAATGGTAGAGGAAAATGTTATCAAACATGGTCAAAGTTATAAAGGTAAACACCCAAAAACGAAGTAGCAAATACCCAATATGAAGTTATAGAAAATAGAAATTTTTTTACATATTATTGTGAATAAGGAGGGTACTTTGCAGGTAATCACACATTCACCAAAAGAGGTAAAAATAGAACTAAAACTATTGATTGTATCAAAGCCTATGCAGCAATTTGCATGTCCATTATGTAATAAGGAAGATTATAGCAATATGTATAATGACAAGGCAACCATTAATTCTTTCCTAAAGTTACTTCTATTGACAAGGCAAAGAATAATATTGTGAATCCACTAACTAAAGGGTTAAATAAAGAGTTAGTAAGAAATTGAAGGAAACTGGATGAAAAAGCTATAAAAATAAAAAGTTTTTATGAAGGAAAACCCAATCTAAATGATTGGAGATCTCAAGATCTAGGTTAAAAAAGACAACCTAATCATACAAAACCTAGTTAGATTAGTGTGGGTATATCCTTTTGTGAGGGTTATCTTATTGTCCATTCCTATAATAAAATAGTGATGACCGTTGATTAAAACTAAAAAATATACATTTAACAAAGGTTAAAATTATCATTTTTCACTTATGATATTGATAAAACAAATAATTTTATCACATTTACAAATCTTTAACCCATTTTAGGAATTTATTTTATTTTATTTGCTTTTAAGTGTAATATTTGGTTTTTATAAGAATATCCATAAATTCATGGTTCTTGGATAAAAAAGAGGAATTTGGATTATAGAATGCTTTGGAAGATGTTAGCCCTTTGGTCAAACATTTTCTAAAAGGTTAAGATCATGCCATTTGTTTAAGCTCAGATGCACTTCATTACACTAGATTTAATACACGTTACTTTATTAGTTCAACCATCTTTACAAAAGATCCAATAAAGGGTCTTGATTTGACTTCATTTGTAGCCATCGATCATATTGAATCCAACACTATAATGCATCACAATGGTTGCAATTTTAGACCCTTGAATTGTGTTAGTAAAGTTCATCTAGAGATTTTGGTTGCAATATGTTGGTATAAATTCAAATGCTATTAGTGTCATTGTGCAAGTGTACACAACAAATAATATAATAATAAGTATTCAAGATCGCCTCCACAGGGATTGATGTCACTGAAATTGCTACAACAAGCTTAACAATACAAGTTGCCTTAAATGAAAATAGATTAACAATTAAACTAAGTAATAAAATGCAATAACTGAATATGCAGACAATAAACTTTCACGTCGCACACAAGAATGAAATCAATAAGAGTGAAGTAGTTGAGAGATTAAACTCTCTTAACATACTTGACTATTTCTTATAAATTTCAGTTCAGTTGCTGCAGCATTTGCTACAGTTTTGAGCAGAATCCTCATGTATCATCAACTATCGCATGTTGAATGTCTTATATCTATATGCAACCTAACAGTGACTAATTGTTATATCAATATAAGATATAATATTAAATGTTTAGGTTCTATTTATCCTACCAGTGAATCCCTATATCTAGTTTATCACTAATTTTAGATTAAGCATGACCCTTTTGGACTCAAGTTAAACTCAATTCAGGAAACCCAATCTAAAACCAAAGTATTGTTTTGATATGTTCCACTAAGATAGACCCTTTTATGACTATTTCTTAACCTGATCATTAAATTGGTGGTTAGCCGAAATAATAACTTCGAATAAATACTATCATAACAAAATGTTATAGCAAACATGCAGCAACATATAAATTCAATCAAGAACCTATTAAAATTGTTTATCACTCAACCACAAATAATATTACTTCATAGTTTGCAAAAGAAAACTAAACAACAAAGGTTTAGCCGACAAATATGTTATTATGTCAAAGAATAAACAATAAATCAAAAGAAGAATAAGAAAGATTGAAATCCAATTAATTCTCGTAAATTCTCCACTGGTGCAGCCTTGATTCTTGCTCTTGAACTCTGTGTTTCCTTTGTTTCTTTTCGGTTTATGATCTTGATTTATGGCCTCTTTTTTTTCCTTTGCACGTGTACTTCTTTTGTAGATGAAAATTAAGGTAAATAAAAGCTTAGGGCGCTGATCTTCCATATTAGGAAACTGCAGATTGCAATCTTTTAAGTATCTCACACGAAATCTTCTCTGCTGTTGTTCCAGGATTGCTACAGCAACATATGCTACAATAATGGTTATTGTTCCCATGAAAATTTAACTTTAGGTTACCTACAATTATGTGTACGTTTTAAACACACAATTATTCGAAATCACACAAACTTTATTAAACTTAAACTAAAATGGATGCTAATACAAACTATCGTTAAAATGCACTAAAACGCCTCAATTACTTTATGAGCAATCTTAATTTAAGCCTAAAAATACCATGATAACTCTCATTTTATAGAGTTATCACACTCCCAAACTTAAACCATTACTTGTCCTCAAGTAATGACAACAATCTGAGTCACACAATCACTCAACAATAACATAGCTCTGTTATCAAGACTTCATAGATTTTTCAACCCTCAAATCATGCTCTTAATCACACAAAATTTTCCATAACAGTTCAGTTATAAACTTAAGCGTTATTCTATCCCAAGTGTGTGCACTTTGATCAAGTCTCAGAGATGTTGCAACATTACTTAAGTATCAGACACATTTTACAGATATAATACAACATAACCAAATCCATATCGTGGGGGATACAAAAGTCTTAAAACATATTCAAACTATGCTACAATAATCATCCTCAATTTTTTTTAAACCCTTCAATGTGACATTGAGCTTTCCTATTAATGCCTATCACTGGTAATGATGACACCTAAATACACACTTAAAGTACATGTTAGAATTTCTCCAACAAACACATCCATAATGCTATATCTAGGGCTTACTTATGGATACTTTTAACTCAAGGCTGAACATATGGTTCATGAACAAACCTGGTTACTCAGTATCCTAGGTAGCATACTTTTTTTTTATCACTTGTTGTAGCACTGCTCATATCTCTTGTTGCTTTTTGACTCAAGTCTACATACAGAGTGTATACTCAGTCCTAGTTACTTAGCAACTCAAACCATTGGGGCATAATTTATTTCCTAACAGGCACAATTCAATAAAAAATTTTCCCCAAACTTCATATGTTTTCTACCTTTTTTGGTTTTTCTAGCTTTGCTACAACATATTCATAACACTTAACCTAAGTCTAAGTGTCTAAACAGAATTTCAACCTTCATCCATAACTATCCCTTCTTGGCATTCTTATAAATATTGACTGACACTCACTTTCTCTTCATTGGGTTTTATTAATCCCAAACGCAACTATATAACAGAGCTACACATCACACAAAACACACCATACACAATACAAAAACATGCACCAATACTAAAACAACCCCCTAAACTTGAGAGGTATTGTGTTCTCACAAACATTTGCAAAATAAATCAAAGCAAATGAAAATAAATAAGCATGAAAGAAATGCATTGTAAATAAAGAAAATTAAACTAAAAGTTTTAGAATTTGGAAGAAAAGAAAGTGAGGTGGCAAGGGATACTCCCCTATTGTTGAGTATGTTACTGCATCTTTAGCTGAAAGGTTCTCTGTTATTTAGAAGAACTCCTTAAGCGGTCCTTGGGTGAAACTTATGGTGGGACATCTGGCTGTTTTTTCCTCTTGTTCAGAGTTGGGCTGGTTGGTGGTGTTCCAGCAGGTAGAACATCTTTAGGCTGAATGGAGCGAGTCCATTTTTTCTCTGGTTCTTCTAGCGTTGTAACACCTCAAAAGGTGGCCCTTTTTCGCTTGTTGGATCCCTTGGGAGCTGTGGAAGTGGATCTGCTAAGAGTTTGTTGCGAAGCAACTAGAGTAGATTTTGCTGCAGTAGAGTCCTCACTAGTGATTTCAGCAATGATATCTAGCATACTCTTTTTCTCGGTGGCTATGCCAGTAACCTTGGTGGTTGCAGCTTCTAGCTCCGCATCAATGTCTTCTACATCTTCCTCAGATTCACCTTAATTGATCACTTTTTCCTTGCCCTTTTTAAAAAGAATTAGGACTAGAGGTTCCTCTTCAGATTCTTCATCATCATCTCCAATGATGTGCCTTCTCCATTGTTTGGGAGGTACCTTTTGGGGTGGTTCCTCTAGTCCCTCCTTTGGTTCTCCCTCATTTTCTACTGGTGAACTATCTTTTTCAGATTTGGCAGCCTCTTCTTCTGCTGGAACATTTTCACTTTCTTCTACTGAAGCTTTGTTGTTGTTGTTCCAAAATTGAATTACTAGAGCAGTGAATCGAGGAAGTTGCTGTTGTGGCTTTTCATATACACAACAAAGTAATGTAGGTGGTCCTCCAAGTGCTCCAAATAAATCTAAAATCGATTATTTTCCCTCTACTGTGCTTCAACATACTGAGTGATACTGTCACTCGGCTCTTGTAATCTCCTTTCCATTCTAATGACTCTTCTTACCTCTACTACAATAGTTGGTTCTAGTGGTGCTATAGTAGATTCACTAGCAATTATTTTGATGATGCGTGCAGTGAGAGCACCTTCAGTCTTAATATGCTCATCTTATGCAGTGGTACAAACTTTAGACACTAAAAAAATACTGGTTATAAGGGACGGAAATAACAAGGCTATTGTTATGTGCTTTTTCGTTGCACACTCCCAATTTATTTCTCTATAATTGCTCCCACATCAATTAACAGCCCTCGAACAATAACATACAAGAGTACCAGTCTCTCTTATGACACAATGGTTGTGTGTATAGTGAGCATCAGTCTTGATTTTAAAAATTTAGTCCAAACCTTAGCAATGGATTTCAAGTCTAAGACCCACCTTCTACAGTAAGGGTTTTTAATACCTTATTCCATTTTTGCATAGTCATGTTTCCAATCATTTTAGAGTATTCGCAATCCACATCAGAAGGCAAGTTATAAAAGACATTAATAACTCAGGGGTCTAAAGGAACGAGAGAGTTTCTTACCCAAATAGTTTGCTGACTTTGCCCCAGCATGTTTGCATAGAATTCTTTGACCAGTGGCAGCACAAGGTTTCTTGGGTGCTTGTGAAACTCTTGCCAATCCCTTCTTACTACAGCAGCGTAAAGAGTTTCAGTGATTCATAAAGGTTGTGGCGGGAACTAAAACCGCTTTTCGTCTAATATTTTGCATGGTTCTATAATGTCCTCGCACTTCTCTTCCGCTTTGTATCCTTGGAATCAAGAGGGGTCCTTCAAGCGGCTTGCAGGCTTTTCATATCTTGGCATTGCTACAGCAGCGGGAATGGACTCATTGGTAACAAAAAAGTAAAGCTGTAGGAACAAATCATAAGTTTTAATGATTGAGACTGTATGAGGAAACAAAAGCAGTGTTAAATTACAATTGAAATAGTGAAAGCCTTATATATAGGCATCGGTAGAAGTAAAATTGAAATGGGAAATTAAATTAAAGAGATAAAATTGGAAAGAGAATTTTTTAATTTTTAAAACATATCCCTTTAAATATAGGAAAATGATATTGATTGGGCAATTTAGGGATTATGCAATCCTTTCTGATCTGTACCCATATTTGCCCAACCAGCTATCACAATATATTCCCAACGATAAAAGATAATTATCCATAATTAAATCATTGTAACGATAATATTGGTTGTTGCAGCAACAAATCTTGTGTTACAATAGTTCGCAATGAAGTCTCCTGGGTGCTGATACATAATTCATCAACCCTGTGATTTAGTATTGCTGCAATAACATTTGTCAGTTTCTTAACTAAACACACATTTTTTTTTCAGTTAAAGAAAGAAAAGAAATTAAATATTCAATTCAAAATAACAAAAATCGTAAATGACAAACATGCAAGATTTAAACTTAATGTAAAAGAAATCAAAATAACTCCCTCATCATTGTGTTGCCTCCCAATTAGCGCTTGATTTTAAGTTTTTCAGCCCCACCTTCCTTCATCACTCAAGATGTTGGATCCCTCAGGACTAAGTCCTTTTTTAAGTGATCCACAGTAGAATTCATGTAATGTTTTACTCTGTGCCCATTAACTTTGAATTCTTGGCTTCCTTTTTCATCTAAGAGATCCACAGCCCCATGAGGATAGATTCTGACCAACTTGAAAGGTCCTAACCTTCTAGATTTTAATTTTCCTATAAAGAGCTTTAGTTTGGAATTGTAAAGAAGAACTTGTGTGCCTAGAACAAGTGTTCATTGCTGAATTCTTTGGTCATGCCAATGTTTTGTTTTCTCCTTATAAATTTTAGCATTTTCATAGAAGAATAACCGCAACTCTTCTAACTCACAAAATTGGAGTTTTCGATGTCCTACTATAGCATGCATGTCCATGTTGAGTTTTTTTAATGCCCAATAGGCCTTATGCTCTAGCTCTAATGGCAAATGACAAGCTCTCCATAGACAATTCTGTATTGAGACATACCAAGTGGTGTCTTATAAGCTGTACGATAAGCCCACAAAGAATCACGCCAATGAGTTGACCAATCATTTTTAGTAGGTTTCACCTCTTTCTCCAAAACCCTTTTTATCTCTTGGTTAGATACTTCTACTTGACCATTGGATTGTGGATGATATACGGTAGTAATTTTGTGTTCAATTCCACACTTAGTCAATACCATAGCAAACATCCTATTGCAAAAGTGAGTGCATTCATCACTAATGATTGCCCTTAAAGTCCCGAACCTTGAGAAGATATTTTTGTGAAGGAATTTCACCACTGCTTTGACATTATTTGTTGGTAATGCTATAATTTCCACCCATTTGGACACATAATCCACTACAACTAGAATATATAAGTTTCCAAAGGATAGTGGGAATGGACCCATGAAGTCTATATCCCCTATACATCAAAGAGCTTCACCTCCAGTGTATTTGTCAATGGCATTTCATGCTTTTGAGATATGTTCCCTATTCTTTGGCACCTGTCACAACATTTAACAAACTCATAAGCACCTTTAAAAATGGAGGGCAAAAAATAACCTGATTGTAGGATATTGGCTGTTGTTCTGTGGCCTCCAAAATGGCCTCCATATGCTGCAGCATGGCATGAATGTAACGTGTGTGGAATTTATTCATCTGGTGCACACATTTTGATCATTTAGTCTAAAAACATCTTGTATAAATAAGGTATTTCCTACTAATAACTTTTAACATCGTAGAAGAATCTCTTTCTTTTGCTGATAATTTAAGTCAGGTGGTAACAATCCACTCACCAAATATTCATAAAATCTGCTTACCATGGGAGTCCAGAATGCTGCAGCATCTGTGTGTGTTGTAGCATTAACAGTTGCTCATCAGAAAATGTTTCAGTGATGTCTTGCTTGGTTAGTGTGCTGGCATCTACTTCCAGCCTGGATTAATGGCCTGCTACTTGATTCTCAGTCCCTTTTCTATCATTGATTTCCAAATCAAATTCTTGTAGCAAGAGGATCTACCTTATTAATATCAGTTTGACATCTTTTTTTACAGTCAAATATTTTATTATTGTATGGACTGTGTAGACTGTCACCTTTGTGTCCACCAAGTAAGCTCTGAATTTGTCAAATGCGAATACCACTGCTAACAATTCCTTCTCAGTGGTCGTATAATTGATTTGAGCATCTGTAAGGGTTTTGCTAGCATAATAAATGAAGCGAAACATCTTTTTCTTCCTTTGTCCTAACACTGCTCCGACAGAGTGGTCATTAGCATAACACATCAGTTCAAAAGGTAAATTCCAATCTGGTGCTGTGACAACAGGTGCTTAACAAGAGCTTTCTTTAATTTAACAAAAGCCTTTAAGCAGTCATCATCAAAGTTGAAAGGTTTATCATGCTCCAGCAGTATACATAAATGTTTAGCTATTTTGGAAAAGTTTTTGATGAACCTTTTATAACTCCTAATTCCCTTAACTGAAGTTGGGGGTGAGAGTTTATCTGTTACCTCTATTTTTGCCTTGTCCATCTTTATCCCCTTATTAGAAACTCTATATATCCTAAGACTATACCTTCTTATACTATAGAATGACACTTTTCCTAGTTGAGTACCAAGTTCGTTTCTTCACATTTCTTAAGCACATTTTCTAAATTATGCAGCAATCATCGTATGTTTTCTTAAAAATTGAGAAGTCATCCATGAACACTTCTAGTCTTTGCTTGATCATATCTGAAAATATGGTCATTATACATCTTCGGAAAGTTACTGGAGCATTGCACAAGCCAAATGGCATATTCTTGAAAGAAAAAGGTTCCATAAGGTCAAATGAATGTTGTCTTCTCTTGATCCTTAGGTGCTATAGCAATTTGGTTGTATCATGTGTAACCATCTAAGAAACAGTAGTAATATTTTCCAAAACGTCTGTCTAGTGTTTGATCTATGAAGGGCAATGCAAAGTAGTCATTATTTGTGGCTTTATTCAGCTTCCTATAATCCATACAAACTCTCTATCTAGTCCCTGTTCTCGTAGAGATGAATTTATTCTTTTCATTTACTACAACAGTCACACCACCCTTCTTTGGCACACACTGCACTAGACTCACGTATGAATTGTCAGATATTGGGTAGATGATCCCAGTATCAACTATTTTATGATCTCCTTCTTCACAATTTTCTTTATGATATGGTTTAATCACCTCTGTTATTCTACTGAATTGCTGTGGCAGTATTCCAGTAGAATTTTTTGCATGTATATGGATGGGTTGATTCTCATTATATCTGCCATGATCCATCTAATAACTTTCTTGTATCTCCCCAACACTTCCACTAACCTTTTCTCTTGTCCTATATTCAAAGATGACGAAATGATTATATATGCCATGGTCTTTGTTTTTACCAAGATAAACATACTTTAAATTTGGAAGGTAAGATTTTCAATTATAAAATGATGGGTGATTCAACAGATGGTTTTACTTCCCTTTTAGAGAGGTCTAGAAAGTTTGTCATGCCTCACTAGTTGCCTTTTCCCTATCCATACTGTGTGTGCTGCTGCAATATCATCTTCTTCAAGCTCTTCAAAGTTAGCAACTTTGATATCTTATTGGCTACAACAACTGTTTAAGCTTTCTAGCACATCAATGTCTAGAATATTGATGAAATTACAATTTCAATCTCATTGGGATCCTTTATAGCATCCAGCACATTGAATGTGACTTGTTGATCATTTACCCTTATGGTTAGTTCTCCTTTTTGCACATCAATGAGGGTTTTTCTAGTGGCTAAGAAAGGTCTACCAAGAATAATTGGCACTTATTTGTCTGCTTCAAAGTCCAGCACAGTGAAGTCCATTGGAAAAATAAATTTATCCACCTTTATAAACACATCTTCAATCTTTTCTTTAAGATATGCATAAGAACTGTCAGCCAGCTGTAGAGTTACTGTTGTTGGTCTGCATTCTCCCACCCCCAATTGCTTGAACACTGATGAGGGCATAAGATTGATGCTTACCCCCAAATCACAAAGTACTCTACCATTATACATAGTTCCAATAGAACATGAAATTGTAAATATACAATTGTTTTAATACTTTCAGATATTTGTTGAATTGTTTATCTTGTTTTTGCTTCTAAAACCTTTGTGGGAAAAATGGCAGGCATCTAAATTGCTGGGCTGCAGCAAGTGGTACATGTTACTGTTCTTTTGATCTAGTCTGGCTTATTGCTTCTGGTGCTGCAGCTTCTTCTTCAATAGGCTCTGAATTACTTCTTTCTGTAGTTGTTGTAGCTTGACTATTCTCACTAGGTTGTTAGGAAATAAGTTGTTGTGGCTCTTCTCAAACTTGAGTTTCATACTAATATAAATGTCAACATCATTTCCAGACCTTAAATTTATTACCTTGCAGTGTTATTTGCCTTCTCTTCTTGGATATTCTGTGTTGCTAATTGCCCTGAGGTCTATTACTTAATCATATAGCAAGTTGTCCAATCTGATTTTTTAGATCCTTTACAATTACAGTTTAGCTCCGAATAATTGCTTCATTCTTCACAATATACTCATTGAGTAAAAATTCAAGAGAATTGAGTTGATCATTGTTTGTAGTTCTCTGTCCTTGATTTTGCTGTTGAAATCCTAGTGTCTGTACATGCCTATTCTGTCTACTGGATACTACAGTAGATTGATTTAGGTTGCTCCATGAGAAATTTGGGTGTTGCCTTCATCCGTGATTATAGTTGTTTGAGTAATGATTGCTCTAATTTTGTTTATCATAATTACCCACATAATTAGTAGCCTAGGACAATTATCAAACAAGTGCCTCTCTCTACAATAAACACAAGAAACATCAGCAACTTGTTGGACAGTTGCTGGAGCATTGGTCATGGCTTTTACCATGTTTGTTAATGAAGTTACTTGGGCTGATAATGCTATAAATGCATCCATATTGTGCACTCCTGCTGCTCCCATTGTTATAGCTTGTCTAGTTGATGGCCATTGATAATTGTTATTAGCAATTCTTTCCAAAATTTTATAAGCTTTATTGTAGGATTTAGACAATAAAGCTCCATTTGCCAAGCATAAACCATCAATCTAGTACTTGGATTCAGCCCATTATAGAAAGTTTCCATTTGTATGCAACAAGGAATACCATGATGAAGACATCTTCTGAGTAACTCTTTAAATCTTTCTCATGCATCATATAAACTTTTATCTTCAAGTTGATGGAAAGATATTATTTCATTCCTCAATTTCGCATTCTTGGTTGGTGGAAAGTACTTCATCAAGAATTTGTTAGCCAAATCATTCCATATTGTGATGAAGTCTGGTGGTAAAAAGTTCAACCACGCTTGTACCCGATCTCTCAATGAATACGGGAAAAGTCTAAGTTTTAATGCATCATGTGATGCTCCAACAATTTTAAAGACATCACTTACCTCCAAGAATAGTTTGAGGTAAAGATGATGATCTTCTGAAGGTAACCCATTAAATTGCCTCATTGTTTACACCATCTAAAATATCATTGGTTTGAGTTTGAAATTAGTAGCTTGCACTTTAGGTCTGACAATTCTAGGATGCATAACTTGAGGAATCAACACAACATAGTCTCTAATAATTGAATCTCTATCATCTGCCATGTATAGGGTGTTGTTCCTTGGTTGTCCCTAATCATTTTGTCGATTCTGACCTTCTCAACTATTGACTAGTTGTATTTCTCCAAGAGGGTTCAAGTTTTCCACATCTTCTAAGTCATCCATTGCTACAACAACTTTTGAATTTTTGTGTCCTCTTCTTAATCTCATTGTGGTCCTTTCAATCTCTGAATCAAATTGAAACTCAATAAGTTTATATTTGCGCATGCAAGAGTTTCCTATCAACAAAGTTAGCCAATTTAAATAAAATCCACGTTTAGCACTTTTAAGATTAAATTCACAAATTTCAATAAATAATTAATCTCTAGCAACAACGCCAAAAAATTCTTGGTATAAATTCAAATGCTATTGGTATCAATGTGCAAGTGTACACAACAAGTAATATAATGATAAGTATTCAATATCGTCTCCACAGGGATTGATGTTACTGAAATTGCTATAGCAAACTTAACAACACAAGTTGCCTTAAATGAAAATAGATTAACAATTAAACTAATAAACTATGTAATAAAATGCAATAACTGAATATGTAGACAATAAACTTTTACGTCACACACAAGGATGAAATCAATAAGAATGAAGTAGTTGAGTGATTAAATCAATAAGAATGAAGTAGTTGAGTGATTAAACTCTCTTAATAGACTTGACTATTTCTTGCAAATTTCGGTTCAGTTGCTGCAGCATTTACTACAGCACTAAACAAAATCCTCATGTATTCTTAGTTGTCGCATGTTAGATATCTTATATCTATATGCAACCTAACAATAACAAATTATTATGCTAACATAAGATATAACATTACACGTATAGGTTCTATTTACCCTACAAGGTGAATCCTTATATCTAGTTCATCATTAATTTTATATTAAGCACGACCCTTTTGGACTCAAGTTAAACTCAATCTAAAACCAATTATTATTATGATATGTTCCACTAAGATAGGCCCTTTTGTGACTCTTTCCTATCTTGTATCATTAAATGGGTGGTCAACCGAAATAATAACTTTAAATAAATACTATCACAATAAAATGATATAGCAAATATGCAGCAACACCTAAATTTAGTCAAGAACCTTTTAAGATTGTTTATCACTCAACCACAAATAATATTAGTTCATAGTTTGCAAAAGAAAACTAAACAACAAAGGTTTAACCGGCAAATACGTTCTCATGTCAAAGAATAAACAAGAAATCAAAAGAAGAATAAGAAAGACTGAAATCCAATTGATTCCTGTAAATTCTCCACTGGTATAGCCTTGATTCTTGCTCTTGAACTTTGTGTTTCCTTTGTTTCTTTTCGGTTTATGATCTTGATTTATGGCCTCTTTTTTTCATTTGCGTGTGTGCTTCTTTAATAGATGAAAATTCAGGTAAACGAAAGCTTAGGGTGCAGATATTCTAGATTAGGAAACTCTAAATCGCAATCTTTTAAGTATCTCGCACGAAATCTTCTTTGTCGTTGTTCTAGGATTGCTACAACAACAGATGCTATAGCAACAGTTATTACAGCAACGATTACAGCAATTGCACTATTCCAAATTTGCCCCATTTCTTCTATAGCCATATTCTTTTGTCCTTTTTCGTAAGCCCATTGCTACAACATCCTTCCCATGAAAATTGAACTTCTGGTTACCTACAATTATGCATATGTTTTTAGCACACAATTATTCGAAATCAGACACACTTTATTAAACTTAAATTAAAATGGGTGATAATGCAAACTATCATTAAAATGCACTAAAACACCTCAATTACTCTTTAAGTAATCTTGATTTAAGCCTAAAAGTATCATGATAACTCTCATTTCATAGAATTACAAGCTCACTAGCATATCATGTAAATATCCACACTCGACCAAATCAAGATTTTGCCTATATAAAGGCAAGAGAGCTCACAAGTGAGGTAATGGAGTTTTTAAGTATGAGTTTTATAGAGATATTTGATGTAAATTTAGAGTGAATTTTAGGAAAAAGTGTTGTTAGTAAAAAGAGATTTTTCTCAATTTTTTTTTAGTTTTCTTATATTATACTTTCATAAATTTATTAAATAAAATGAGTGCTTTGTTTACCAATATGAGTAGCTAATTTTCTAAATTAAGGTGGAGGGTAAACCTCAAGGATTTGAAGTGTAGATTTAATTATTTTCTTAATTGAGTTTAAACTTTATTATTCTTAATTACATGATTATAAATTGTATTTTCTTCCAGTTATTTTTATTCCATATTTATTTGTAAATTTAGACCCTTTGGATCTAGTTTGGAGTTTAGACCTAATGTCGACACACAAATATGGTAGAAGGAATACTTCAATATGATTGTGGTCCATTGTATACTTAATCCCTATATTAATTAATAAAGTAGTTAATTAAGAACTAAGTCACGTAATCCAAACTAGTTAAAAATGTAAAATATAAATATAAAAGTATTATGTCCATGATTTCAATATCAAAAATGGATCGTGTAATTTTGGTACTTCTTTGATTCTGATTATTTCTTCTTAACTTCTTTTGTTTCTCTCTTTTACAATTATATTCATTTAATAATTGATTAGTAGATTTTTAAATTCCCTGTAATTTGACCCTTTATTCATCGGGTTATATAATTTTTAAGTCATGTCAAGTGTTTAGTACCGTTACTAGTGAATTTCCAAAGTTAGTGTCAATATCATTGTTATTTATTTTTTTTTCATTTTCTCTTAGCTTTTATTTTTGCCTTTCATTTCTCTGTTCGTCATTTTTTCTAGGTGTTGATATTTCTCCCCACCTTTTGTATAAAACCACACCACTTATTTTATTTTCTATAATGACAATATTATCCTTAGGTGAAATGACTAAAATAGGTAAATAAAGAATTATTAGTTAAACTCTTATCTATTATAATTTAGAAGTTAAATTTATTATACTGTATAAACCCATGAGTTATTATGCTCTTAAACTCTTTTCTAACCGTTCAAGTAAAAAAAGAAGTCAATATTGCAATGATGGAGGAAGAAGAAATGCAGAGGGAAGAATCTAGGAAAAACAACTAGTTAATATTGCATTGATAAAGGAAAAAGGGGAAGAATTTGAAACGGAATTAGTAAGTTTTAATTTTTATTTTTTAGAGTAATTTTAATTAAAAAGTGGTTCACTTCATGCGGTAATGGACAACACATTATACTTAGAAATATAAAGAACTTGCAAAAGAAAGAAATTGGAGGCAACTCCTCTTTGTTGCATTGTCATATTCTCTGCAGATCATGGATGAAAGAGTCATGTTAGCTACTACAAAAGGACATGCTAGTTGATGCTCTTGTATTGCCCTTTGGTGTAATTCCCATTAGTGCCATTGCCTTTGACAGGATGCAATTTTGATGCTAGATGTCAAAACCAAACGTAAATACTCTCTTTAACAATCATCAAGACATTTTAGACTGCTTGGCCTCTGAGCTGTTAAGACGATCACAGAGATTGGAAATATGGAATGAAAACTTTGATATGCCATTGTTGATAGTCTATCGCTGACCTGAGTGTCCAACGATCATAAACTTTGGCATTTGAGAATAGAACCTTGATATTTGTATTTTGTTAAATGGAACAAAATGGAACTAACATGTTTGAGATGTTACATTAATAATTGCAAAAGGATGAATTAATGCCTAATTGTTTTGAATTCATGAAATATTGGGAATATGTTTGTACTTCTTAATAAATTCACTTCTCTCACAAATAAGGGAAAAAAATATACGTACACCAAATTTGAAGGTGCCAATGATTATGATATTTTTTAAAAAACAATTATTTTTTAAATTAAGACGTACAAAAATCTAAAAAAATAAAAGAAAAGAAACTATTATAAATATGACTGGGTGCCTGATGGTGACAGATGCTTGAATCATGAGTGACGGCGGTGGATTCTTAATCATGAGTGATAGTGGCGGCGTCGCTGGATGCTTGATCATGAATTTTGTCCATTTTTCTATAGTGAGAGTGATTGTGAGGTGAAAGCGCAGGCGAGATAGTGAACTCTCTAGTACATGGAAGTAATTAACAATTTAATACAATTGGAATTAATTTTATCCAACTTTGTTAAAAAAAAAAAGTTGCCAAGCTTCTGCCTATATGTAAAATTTCTACAATTGTAAGCACTCAATATCACTCCTCATTTAACCTCTATTTGGATGCGTATGTGAATCAAGATAAAATTTGAAAAATGGTGAATGACATTTATATACGGAACTCTCTAATAAAGTGTCTTTCATGAACACTAAATAAATTTAATATGGATGGTCAGTCTCATTATTGGAAGTAATTAACAATTTAATTTATTGGGAAAAAAATAAATGAAGCTTAGCCAATTAGCCACATTTTGTTTCCTAAGATTTGTTACAAGTCCCAACTATGTATGAGAAACTTCGTGGTCCACTGTGTGTATTTGCAATTACTGACTTAATCTAATTGAGGAAGCGATTAAGTTGAAATTTGACCAAGAAGATTGTATTAGAGAATTTTCAACAATGGCCTACAAGTCCCTAAATATGTGAAATTGTGAATCACATAATTAATTAACCAAGTTTCTTTTAGATAAAATCTAATTAGACTTAGATGGTATACGCACGAGATGAATCACTTTAAATCTCATGTGTCTTGCAAGAACCTTGTACAATGGTTTCTCTTTATTTTTTTTTCCTAGATATGACAAGTATGATCTTCTAGTATACAATGGGTAGTGCTATGTGATTGGGCCGAACCATTTAAATAATATCATTTTGCAAATTTTCTATTTTATGAGAATTTTGTTGGGTTTTTTGAATGAATGAAGATTGCTTAATTTGTTGGGTATTTTCTGAATAAATTGTTAAATGAATCAAAATTACTTATTTCTTTTTATTTTATTCATTTGAGATTTTAATTATTCAAGAGTTTCAGACAACGTATAGTGTGAAGCTAATGATTTTGACCATGAAGTTGAAGTTGGTGATAACTTTGTCAATAGTAGTCACCAGAAAAAAAAAAAGAGAGAGAGAAAATAGAAAAAAATCTTTGTTATCTAAATCATCATTATGAAGGAAAAAATGACTCTAAGATCAATAGTGTAGCAATGCAACATTTCACTAGACTTGTAGATAATGATGAAAAGTATAAATGCAGCTACTATGGTTAAAACATGAATGTGTGTCAGTAGGGTATAAGACTAGCACTCTAAGAACTTAGTACCGAGAAATGTATAAAAGGTATAAGGGATTTTAGATTGACTAAATAGCTTTAACTTAAGATGCTAGTAATGATGAACTTCTAACAAAAGGATTTACACTACAACAAAACATGCAATAAATGATAGAAAATAACTTTCATAAAAATGGTGTATGACGGAAAAACTATCTATTATTTCTGTCGCTATTATTAATTTATGAAAGAATTTTTCCCGTCATGAATTTATAATAGTTTTTTTAATAGTCATATGTATGTCACACCACATTTCAGAAGGAATTTTAGAATTATTTGAATTTTTGGCATTTTTGTAAATTTTTTGGAAGGAAAACGGTTATTATTTCAATTAATAAAACATCATTATATCCCTAAAAAAATATTAATATTTTTATTATTTTAAATTTAGATTATTTTTTTAAATTGCATTATTATTATTATTATTATTATTGTTGTTGTTATTATTATTATTATTTTGAATTTTGATTGTTCTTATTTGAATTGCATTGTTATTATTACTACCACTACTACTATTGTTACTACTTTAAATTCTCAAATTCTACACATTTGTTTTCAGAAAATCTAATGATAATATTTAAAAAATAAATAAATAATACACGAAATTTAATATATATTAAAACTACAGTATCATATACAAACTATATCATTGACAAGTCACCTACAGCAAAAAAACTTGTACCAAAATTCAAAGTCCGCCAAAACCATAGTTAAAATACTCATTCAACAACAAAATCTAAATTCATAGTACCTGAAAACAAAGATAATACAAACACCAAACTTTGACAATTAATAGTCTTTAATGCAACCGTGCTAGGATATTTCATCGAAATGAAATTAAGCTGCACAACCTATTATGACAGGATGAACAAATTATTCTATGAATCCAATCTATGGAAGCCCTATCTCATGCTGCTCTAAGCCATACCAAGGTTCAACATTGATTAAACTTTACCACAACCAACTGTACATGTTATAATAGAACAATTTTAACAACATAATATAAATAAAGCTAAGTCAATGAGAAGTTTTCATCATCTTGGTAGAGGCACTTTATTGAGATTTGGTCATAGAGGAGAATTTGTTTACATAATCTACTAGAGAAGCTTGCTCCAACTACAACTATTTATATAAAAGCTAGATAAAATGAGTTTTAGGTCATTATTTATAAAGTTGGCATTTTATGGTAAGTCTAGTTAAATTGGAAGTTTATTTATTACATATATTGTAATAGGGATTAATTATTAATTCCCTAATTTAGTGAGATTCCAATTTATTAGGAATATTTGTTTCCTAATTTAATTAGAAGTCTAATTTAACAAGTCAATTAATGGTGGGATTCTATAATTGGCACATGAGATCTATTTAGAGTAAGAAGTTGGTTCAAACAAGAAGTCATTAAATGCTCTTATTTCTTGGGAGACAAGTAAGGCAAGAAGATCAAATTTATTCATATTCAGATTCATCGGAATTATAAGAGGAAAGAAACTCTTATTTGGAAAGAATTCAAGTCTTTTAGGACTTGTTATTTTGGTGAAACTCTAATGCCTATATAAAGAGAGGTATTTCACAATTGAATTTTGATCGCACAACACAGAGTATAAAGCAGAGAACCAAAATTCTGCCTCCTCCCTAGAGAATCCGGATTTGGCACATCATGTTGTGTTGATTTGTTTTCTTATCTTCTTTTCATCTCTGCAGAGAGTCTATGTAGATCTTGGATCACTAGACATTAAAGAATTGCTATTGATTACTTTGCGAAGTGCCTTGAGGATCATCATTCAAGAGGGGTAGCGATTATTCAAGAGAATCAGATTCAGTTTAAGGTTGAATAAACTGTATGGTGATAAACTGTAAGTGAGAGTCTTAAGTTTGGTAAATCCATAAGTTGTAACATCTCAACTTAGTGAATTACTTTTCATCTGGGCGTGGCCTCGTGGATGTAGGATTGATTAATCTGAACCACGTAAAAATCTCAATGTCATTTATTTTCTGCATTTTATTGTGTTTCTTGGAAAATTAATATTTTTTATGTGGATGAGCAATACTCGTAAACAGTAACTGTAAACTGTTGCAGTGAACAGTAATAATGAATAGTACTTTCAAAAAATTAATTAAGTAACAATGAACAATACTTTCGAAAAATTAATTAAGTAATTAATTTTTGGTTTTTAATTGCCTACATCTATTTGTGATAGATCTAAATTCCTTTCAATTGGTATTAGAGCGGGACACTAACTATTTATTTAGTGAGATTCTTGAAACCTAGATCTATTTTGTAGGTATGAGTTTGCAAAGAGAGGGAGGCTCTTTGGCTCGTCCACCTGTACTAGATGGGACTAATTATGCTTATTGGAAGCAAATGATGGAAATTTATCTGACAGCTATTGATGAAAGAGTTTGGCAATGCGTACTCACAGGATATATTTCACCTATCAAAATTGATGAAGATGGTGTAAAATTTCCCAAGCCAGTCAAAGAATAAACTAATGATGAACTTGATGCATCTGGAAATGCAAAAGGACTTAATGCCATTGTGAATGGAGTTGATGTGTTTCAGCACCAACTAATTTCTACATGCAAGACATCCAAAGCTACTTGGGATATACTCCAAAGTACTTTTGAAGGTGACAATATGGTAAAACGTTCTAAACTTCAAAAACTTACATCTGATTTTGAAAATATGAAAATGCATGAACATGAAACCATATATGAATTTAATTCTAGAATCCTTACTATGGTTAATGATTTTTTTGCTCTTGGACAACCTATTTTTGAGGAAGAAATTTGCAAAAAAATCTTAAGATCTGTCCATCCTAGATATCATCCTAAAATTTTGACCATTGAAGAATATGCTGATATGTCTGCTATGACTAGAGGTTCACTTATAGGAAGATTGATAATCTATGAGACTAACTACTTGAATTTGAATTTAAAAGAAGAAAAAGGTATTATTTTGTAGGTTAAAACACAGGTTCCCATCGCCAAACCAAGTGAGAAGGATGATCCATATGTGTACGTTGATACTTTTCTTGCACTCATTACAAAGAATTTCAAGAAGATGTTGAAAAAGAAGAACTTCAATAAACTGAGGAAGACCTCTACATCAGTGGCTCCAATGGCTCAAAAAGGTTCTTCTTTACCCTAATTCTAAATTGTTTGATCTTAATAAGCTTGAGGGTATTCAATGTAGAGAATGTGGAGGCATAGGGCACATACAAGCACAATGTGCTAACACTCTAATGAAAAGAAAGTAATGTAATCAATTTGGAGTGATGATGATTCAAATGATAACATTGATGAAGAAGACCTTGTTGAGGACTTGTTGTGCATAATGATAGCAATAAACAGGAATCAAACATCAGAGATGCATCCACATCTGAATCCTCGGCACTTAGCTCCTTACAAGGAAGACACTGATTCCCGTCTTGACACAATTATGCAACATGTTAACAACGAGTAATGATTCAGATAGCGACGTCAGTGACATTGATATAATGAGAGAAGCTTTTCATGAAAGCTACAAGATGATGTGACCTTAATGACTCAAGCATCCAATCTTTAGATGATAAGGCGAAATTTAAGAGTAAGGTAATTCATTACAAGTCTTTGCTTACTGACAAAGATAATCAATTGCTTGTAGTGACGACAGAATTAGAGAATACTAAAAAGTCACTTAAGATGATGAATTCTGAACTCAAAAGTTAGACCAAATCTTGTCACTTTGGCAAATCTAGCTCAGATTATCTTGGTCTTGGATATCAACATGGTAAAGACTCGAATTCTCAAGGTGTATTTGTGAAAACTTCTTCGCAAACAGTTTCGCCACTAATAGTTAAATTTCCATATCTTCAAAAAGGTAAAGTTGTTGCACATTCTTCACCAGTTCATCAAGATAAGAACAACAAGTTTATTCCCACTTGTCATTTTTATCATGTGAAATGACATATAAGACCTAATTGCTTCAAGTTTATTAAATATATGAGAAAGGCTATGTTATTTAATTATTCTCATGGAAAACCTAGGATGACACCTAGACCTAAGGTTGGGACATGTGAAAATAAACCTAGAACTACTTGGATAAAGAAGACTGATTATAAAGCTTATGTTTCATTTATTTCCTCGAGAACTTGCACTACTGATTTTTGGTACTTTGATAGTGGTTGTTCTAGACACATGACAGGTGATAAAAGTGCCTTGATCAATTATCAAAATCTTGATCAAGAAAATGTAACTTTTGCTGATGGTGTGAAAAGTCGAGTGCTTGGAAAGGGAACTTTGAATGTGGAAGATTTTCCAAAACTTGACAATGTTCTACATGTGGAGGATCTTAAAGCAAATTTACTTAGCATTAGTCAAACTTGTGATAAAAAATTGTTTGTCAACTTTGATAGGAACAAATGTCGCGTTTTTTATGTTGATGGAAATTGTATTTTAGAAGGATATCGATCATCTGATCATTGTTATAAATTGACTGGCTTAATTATTTGTCATAAGACCTCTCTTGATGACACATAATTATGGCATCAAAAGTTGGGTCACTTGAACTTTAGGTTACTAACTAGAATTGTAAAAACAGATGCTGTAAAAGGAGTTCCAATGCTTAAAAATAAACAACCTAGAATATATGGTTCATGTCAATTTAGAAAACAACAAAGGACGTTGCATAAAGCCATTTAGGATAAAGCAACAATTCAAGTTGAAAGTTTGGCTGGAAAAAGGTATGCATTTGTGTATATAGATGATTTCTCTTGGTATGCATGGGTTGACTTTGATAAAACCTTTGCATCTGTTGCTATTATTCATTTGCTTTTTGTAGTTGTTTGTTTAATAGGCTTTAAATTATTTCAAATGGATGTTAAGAGTGCCTTTTTTAACGGCATCTTAAACGAAGAAGCTTATGTTGAACAACTCGAAGGTTTTGAAAATCCCTATTTACCAAACTATGTTTTTAAATTGAAAAAAGACTTTGTATGGTTTAAAGCAAGCTCCTCAAGCTTGGTATGAAAGGTTGACTAATTTTTTACTTGAAAATGGCTATAAGTGAGAGAGAGTAGATAGAACACTATTTTTAAAGCAACTTAATTAAAGGATTTTAGTTGTTCAAATCTATGTTGATGATATAGTGTTTGGTTCTACTTCTTCTTATCATGTGCATGAATTCGTGAGTCAAATGAAAAGGTAATTTGAGATGAGCATGGTGGGAGAAATGACTTACTTTTTGGGTTTGCAAGTAAACCAAATGAAGAATGAAGTTTGGTTAATCAAAGTAAGTATGCAAAGAGTTT